>CAUHTR010007248.1:0-17689 GCA_959609185.1 Schmidtea polychroa | reverse complement strand
ATTATTAAACATGTTGCATACTTTACACGAATTAAAATTTGAAAATGCAGCGTTCTTTATCGATTCATGTGCAAAGAGTTAAGGAACACCTGGACCCTATTTGCAATTCTTCAATATTTTAAACAAATGGAGAGCAATATATCAATAAAAATCAGCCAGTGACAACGACATTTTTTTATGATTTAAAGATGCAATTACTGCAAGTAGTCAAATATATCATAATTAAATTCTACTTCAAAACTAGGGTTGTTAATATCGGTTTTTCGAGCAATCCGATTATCGTTTGTATAAATCCGATTTTAAACCGATTATCGTTTGCACTTTGCATAACCAAAGCTACTTACATTATTACTATTCACGCACGTGTATAGTATAATTAGTTTTATTCAAAGTTTATACCACACACAAGGAGAATATGAACTGACTGTTTATGTAGAAAGTTAAAGCATATAAGTAAATTTGTTTTCAATTTCTTCGGTAATTTTCCCTGTATATACTAAAGTATAAATCAAAATAAAACTTTCCGGTGCTGCGGCGGCCTTATTTTAAAATTAAACATAAACATATCGAAACCATAGATATCAAAAACAAAGATTCCAAAGTGTAAACATTTAAAAGTAAGTACTAAATTCGATTTTATTTTTAAATATCAGACAAGTCCTGGTTCATATTCAAAAAGACCAAAGATTCTGCATGATCTGGAAGGAGCCGGTTACGAAGCTTGGTTATCAGACGTCCAGTGGCCGAAAATAATCGTTCCGATTGCACTGAGGTTGCAGGAATGCATAAGAACTTCCGGGCAAGAATAGCTGTTTTGGGGAAAAGTTTCATATTATGTTTCCACCACTCCAGGGCTGTTTCACTTGAGTTTGTCGACCATGATGATTTGACGTAATATTCAAAGTCGGATTCCTCTGGCGCCTGTTGTGCTGCACTATCACCAAGGAGAAACATAACTGCATCATGATTTGGTCGTGATCTTTTAGTTGGTGGGATCATGTTATCTTCATCCCGACTCGTCTTCGGCTGTTCGGGGCAATCTGGCAGCTGTCTGATGAGATGACGGACATTTTCATACGCCAGCTTTTTGAAATCGTCCGGAAATCCAGGAAGATGCTTATACATCGGATCGAGAATTGATGCAACAACGCATTCGTTTTTTGCTGTTTCATTATTTTCTAATCCAAAACGACGTGAAATATTCTTAGCAAGATCTCTCTTAAATTCACCCATAATGTCAGAATCTTCTTCTTTAATGGTTAAATGATTTTTCACGAGTCCCCATAACATGGGAAAAACACAAGAGGCTGATGGCTGGCTTTCGGCTGACATGACGGACGTCACGATCTGCAACGCTTTTAAAACAGGGAGCAATTCAGTCATCAGTTGCCAATAATCGTCCTTCATGCCCAACGTTTTGGCATCGTTCAATTTCACCACGTTTTTGTCGCTCAATACTGCAACTACTGGCCATCTCAGTTCTACTAGTCGTTCAAACATGTCATAGACGCTGTTCCAACGAGTCTTACAGGGCTGAATAAGTTTTAGTTGCGTTTTATCCTTGTCCATGGACAACTGTCTTTTCAGGAGCTCCCCCGTTGCCATTGGGCTATGTGAGAAATGTCCGACTAGTCGTGCTGCAGCTGATATACATTTGGAAATTTGATGATCCGTGACAACATGGGAGCCCATTGCATTATTGATGCAAAGTTGCAATTTATGCGCCGCACAGTGAACGTCAAACCATCCATTGAGATTGCCTGCATGATTGATGTTGGATGCACCATCATGGACACATGCAACAATTTTTTCTTTTATTGACCATTCATCAGCTATACTACATAGATGGTCAGCAATGACGGCTTGTGTGTGGCGTTGAGTCATCAGAATTGTTCCAAGAACAGGCGTCATCATATTCCAGTCTGTATCAATGTAGCTTGCAGTAAAACTGAGATAAGCTTCATTGGTGACACTAGTCCAGATGTCGGTAGTGATCGCAATGTCCTTGACATTTTCATGGATATATTTCGACATTTTGACCACTAAATTATTTTTCATTGCTGTTAGTCGTGCTGTCATCGTCTGACGACACGGAGGACGATATCCTGGCTCCACTATCGCCATCAATTCACGGAAGGATTTCGATTCCACGAGCGAAATTGCCAACATATTTTCGGAAATCAATCTCGCAACAGCAGCCGTAATTTTTCCTGTTTACTACTCGGACAATTTCTTTGTGTTGTAATCAATGCAGTCAATCGTGTTTGAGTATTTGAAGATGTTGTTAATCCACCATGTTTGCTACGCAAATGTGCATGCAAACCAGTCGTAGTACCTCCACTCCTACTTATTTGCTGTGCACAGAGCTTACATTGTGCCATCGTCACCGAAATTTTATCAAAATTGTCCCAGACGTCAGACTTATTTATACGGAAACCCATAAATTTAAACTGATTTTGTATTGATTTAGATAATATAAAAAATGTTTATTGAATATTATGTAATATTCAAACTAAACCGCAATTTTCAATTATATGGATTAATAACAGCTACTACAAGAGCAACTAACTGAATGAATGGAAATTATATAACAGTTTATATGTTTATAGTAGATTTGAACCATGGATTGGACTTTCCAAAATCTTGTCATAAATTAAAATCCCGAAAATCAATTTACTTCGACCTGAGCAGCCTCTTAGACATTGTCAAAAGATCAACAAACTGAATAAATTTGAGAATGGTCGTCACCCAAACTTGAAGTTTATCCTAGTGTCCAACTCTCTTCCATATTTCAATGGGTAAACAACTAAACATTATGATTCGAGGAATGGCACATGTCTTTCGATCTCTTTACATCTGGCTTTCATGAAGATGATGCGGTATGCAATTCAGTTTATTCTGGTTTTAAGTTAAAACCAGAATAAACTTTTAACCGGTTCGCAGATGCAAGATATCAGATTGCAAAATAGACCTTCACGGACTAAACACAAAATCGCCGACCTCGGCCACATCTAGTCCCTGTCAAGGGGGTTAATAGCTAAGCTTCTGTTATGGACTGCAGTAATCAAATCTTTGGTGGCCGATTTCGGCAACAAATATCAGGTTGCCAAACAAAACCGGCAAAATGCAAATACTAAAACACACAACCACAACCTTGGCCTCAGCTGGTCCCGATTAAAAGATTTAATGGGCACAGTACCTGTCAGGGGCTGTATAAAACAAATCAGCGGTTGCCGATTACGGACATCAACTGACAAATAACTGGTCAGTCGGTGAGATATGTTGGAATACTAGAGCAACCTCTTGCCGTTGTTACAGGAATGGGATAATTGAAAAGATTGACTCATGTACAAACACGTTGTAAGGAGTTTTGACGAGTTGAAAAAAACTGCCCCTTTCTGTCGGTAAAATTGAATGGATACAGTAGTAAACAATGAACAAATTTAAATTCCCGGCATTCAATTTATCTGTATAATATGTAAAAGACAAACAAAACCGATTATCGTTTTGTGAAATAAAGAAACCGATAATCGTTTTCAAAATCGAAAATCGGATTTCCGATTTTCGTTTAACAACCCTATTCAAAACCTGATTGTTGTTATATTTAATATTTAAAAAATTTTATGACGGATATAAGTATTTCTTTTAATATTGCTGAATTGATATAAATATGCATAAGTTTTTCTACTAAATTAAATTAAAAATTACTAACTTAATTTTAAATAATATAAACATTACAAGCTTTGTGATACCCAGTGCAAACCCCAATAGTAATGAGCTTTTGGCTCTCATCAGTACTATGTTTACAAGTTTGCAGATATTTTACTGTGATTTAGTTAATTTGTAAGTGATGTGATTTCCAGTGTACCGGGGAAAGTATGCAGTAGAGTTGAATCAGCAATATTGTATACTTACCTGGCGCGAAGAGAAATCTTCGCGTCTCCTGCATAGTACTGATGAGAGCCAAAAGCTCGAAACTAGTCTACTATTGGGATTTGCACTGGGTATCACAAAGCTTGTAATGTTTATATTATTTTAATGTTAGACATCCGTAAAAATAAATTTTACACCATTAATTTTAAATGTTTAAATTATTTGTAATTGATTTTAAATGACAAATAGTTCAATGACAATTAATTTAAATTTGATTAATTTAATGTTAAAAATTCTCACATTCTTTTTGTTTAAAAGATTTTAGCCATTCAATATTTCTTTATAAAACATTTCCTTCTTTATTTTCAAACTATTATTTCATTTCATGCAGTTTTTGAATTATTTTGAAAGGATCAAATTTTTATTTTAATATTTTGTTATTCTTTTCTCTAAACTTGGTAAATTATTCTAATTTTTTTATTTTTCTATATTGCTGTTTGTAATTAATTTTCATTTTATTTCTGCCTGTCTCATTGATAGCGGTTTTCTCCTATTGATATCTTATTTTATGATCAAAAATAATTTTCACTAAGCTTTTTTCGATGATATATCTGGTTATTCACTGTGTTACTTGTCTTGTTGTTCGAATAATCAAAAATCGCGTGATAGCAAGTTAAATCGCAAAAACTATCCGATGTATAAATTTCCGCAGGTTCATTAAAACTAGCAAAATACCTATTATTGTATTTTATCCCCAAAACCTTGAACTCTTTCTTATTCATATGGAACTCTAACATTACGAACAATCAGAATTACGTCCACCTTGGTTATAATTCCACTGGTCGTATATCAAACAAATATAAGTTAGAACTCATTATAAAAGTTTATTTGATGTTCCCAATACAATTAATTCTGAAATGATTGATATTTAATGATTTTTACATATAGGAAATTCAGTCAATTATGAAAAATTATCATTTAATTTGTATTTTTTTTTCGTATTTTAACATTTAAAATATTTTCATTAAAATTTGGTAGAATATTTATGAAACTTTATTTCTTTTTTTATTCATTACTTTTTACAAAATATTTCTCAAACGTCAGTATTTAATTATTAAACATTGTGTATTTAAAATAAGATTTTTTTGATATTTTTGAAATTTTTCTTTCTAATTTTTTAGTTTCCAAGATTTTTTTCTTTTGGGTTAGTATCTGTTGAAGGTGCTTCAAGAAAAGCGATTGAAAATTCTAAAATGGAATTAGTTTTAATTGGCAAAGGATGGAGTTCAAGTTCCTTGGTTGATGTGGAAAAACCAAATCGAAAAATCATTTGTTCGATAAGCGGGCCAGGTATGCGATATCTGAATAAATGTTTTGATTTTTGTAATGATTTATTCGGGATGTAGAACCTGGATATTGGTCTTGTTCAATATTTATCGTTCAAGCGGCTATTACGATATTAAAAGAAAGTAATAAAATGCCTGGAAAGTAAGAAATGTGAATAGTTAATAGATAAATAAAATTATTATTATATACTCTTGTTTTTGGAATTAACTGAGTTACGGTAAAATCTTATTGTTTGAAAAGGTAAAATTAAATCTAAATGAATTATAAATGATTACTGTGCGGTGTTTTCAGCTGAGAATTAAATATTTCAATGATTTATTAAGATAATTTTAAATGATAAATAATTGACTATTAAAATAACTTTTAAAATAATTTTTAAATTTTTAAATTGAAAAATTAAACAAGCTTTTTATTAGTAAATCATTTTTAAATAAATATATTTTAAATATAGAAATTTTAATAAATGGTTTTGAAAATAATTTATTCAACGCTGAATATTTGTTTAAAATTTATACAATATTTCATTAAATAAATACTTGGAATTATGACGTTAACTTTTGAACCGGATTTAAAAAATAATTTAGATGTGTTAGCAGCTTGTAATAATTACCAAATTAGATTTTATTAAATTTTTATAGCCAGTATTGGAATTCAATATTAAATTGTAATATAAAGTGATTTCTTGGTAGCAGCATTTATTATTTAAAACAATAAAGTGATAATTTAAGCCTGTTGTTGCGAATAATGTATTTAATGAAAAACATTTCGACTATAAGATAGTCCTTGTCAATCTATATCGTATAAATATCGTATTTTGTTTAAACTATAATCTTACAAAAATTAATATGAAAATTATTGGATTAAATAAAAGATTAAAGGTAAAACCAAAAGATGAATCTTATTTATATTTGTTTTTTTATTCTATCTGGTTGGTTTGTAAGCAAGGAATCGTAGTAATTGCAACGGAAAACCTTTATCAATGATTAAAGATATCAAATTAATTGCATAACAAATATATAAAAAATTATTTGTAGAACAAAATTATTTGTTGAACATGAAATAATTCATCAAGCTCAAAGTAATTTTTCGAAGAAGACACTTTGAGCAAGACAGTGTCGATATTTCTAGCATTACCAAAACACCCTTTGAATCATCACAGCAATTTGAGAAAATGTTGAGGATTATGGAAAAAAATTATTAAGGAACACACAATTTGGAACAATTATATCATGCACCTCATCATAATATTCAACTTCAGTGGATTGTGAAAAATACTTTCCAATGCCGAAAAATTCGGTCCAAATATATGTCCAAAACTTTAAGTTGTTTAATTTTTTTAAAATATAAAATGATGAACATCCTAAAACATCCAAAAAAAATGTCAGATTCAAACATGCAATTCTCATTATAAACAGACAGCCAAAAATCAACACTAAAGAAGAAATCAATGAAATCATCAATTTGATCTGTTGTCATTGACCTTGAGAATAACTGATAATATATAAAAAATATAATAAATTAAAAAAAGTAATAATTAAAATTATATAGAAAGTTTAGGAAATATGCTTTCAAAAGATAGAATTTAAAAATCAAAATTGACACATTTATTGAAATATTTAAATCGAAATATTTTATTGGAGTAGGCCTCTAGGGCTAATTATAGAAGCTTTAAAAATTTAAAAATTTTAGTCTTTTGGAATTTTAAATGAGATTTATTTTAATTTTAAATAAAATTTTTAAAAATTCAGAAAAAGAAAGTATATCATTATATTATGTTATATTTATAACCAATGAGAAATAAGAAAAAAGAAATAAAAGAAAGATAGAAATGTATATTCGGGAAGAAGATTGCTAAATTCCAGGAGATTGACAAGGACTATCTTATAGTCGAAAATGTTTTCATTAAATACATTATTTGCAGCAAAAGGCTTAAATTATCACTTTATTATTTTTAAAATAACATTCACTAATTGGATATTAGGTCGATACATGATTATTATTGGTGTTTTGTCTAATTTTTTTATGAAAATAATCCCCTTTTTAGTAATTAAAAATAAGTATCGAAAATCAAGCACAGTTGTCTTCAAACTTCAAAAGCTCACGGAACCCTTAATTATTTTGTTTTAAAATGATTCGTTACAATATAGATTTTATTTAAGTTTTTTTATGAAATTCTTGAAATTATTATTTGTTTTTTTATGAGAAATAGGAAATTTTTATTTGATGTTTTTTTGGTGAGAAATGAAGCAATTTCTTTTTGGGTTTTTTGGAACCCTTGAGGGATTTTATGGAACCCTAGGGTTAAGCGGAACACAGTTTGAAGACCACTGCTCTAGAACATAGAGAGAGGTTGGAATCCAATTCCAATGAACCTTTTCGCGAAGGAAAGATAGTACAAGAAGTTGAAATCGGGTGATATAAACCTTGCAGATGAAGCAAGACGAGGTCGACCATTAAATTACGACCAGGACCTAAGCTTGACAACACAAACGTCAACCGGTATATATATATATATATATATATATATATATATATATATATATATATATATATATACAGTGAAGTCTCTCACATCCGCCAAAAATGGGACTTCGAAAAAACGTGGCGGATATTAGAAAATAGCGGACATTAGAATCCGAAAAAAACATTTTTAAAAATGTTGAGATAACAAAATCGAATCAAAATTCAAAAGTTTATTTAATAATATCAATTGCTTTATTTATTCATCTGGGAAAAACCAATCGATTTTATGAATAACGTATTTTATTTTTACAAAAAATGCGTGATTGTTATGAAATAATTATGTACATTTTTATAAAAATAAGTGTTAACTGTGCAATATTTATTTTCTAATCACCCAATTTCTTAAATTGCATTTTCTGATAAACGCCTGTCAATGGACTCATACTTTAAGATAGGCATTTTATGATTATTTACATATTCTGAATTTATATCTGATAAAAATTTTTTTTCATTTCTTTTAATGTCATTAATTGTGCGCCGAGAAATAGTTTTTTTAAACTTGATCGAAAATATCTCTGCAACTTTACTATCAGATATCTGTTTATTCATGTTTAGATATCGCAGAACATCAATTTTCTCTTTTATCGACAACCTTGTACATTTTCTTTTTGTTATCTTTAGGCTAAAATGAAAAAAATTAATGTAAATAATAATAGATGGAAACAACAATGTTAAAATTAAATATTTAAATTTAAATTATGCAATTAACAAGGAAATTAATAATATTATAACAAAAAGAATGAAAATTCCATCCATTTAAATTAATTTAAGAAATTTTATGTTCAAAATACGAGAGAAGTGTGGCGATTATTAGAAACATGTGGATATCAGAATTTTCTCATATAAATTTTTTTCATGTGGCGGATACGAGGATGAGCGGATACGAGAGACCACACTGGATATATATATATATATATATATATATATATATATATATATATATATATATATATATATATTATATATATATATATATATATATATATATATATATATATATATATATATATATATATATATATATATATATATATATATATATATATATATATATATATATATATCGCAACGTCTTTCTGGCTGAACTCGGCCGCATTCGTTCTGCAATCGAGACGAAAAGAACAAGCAAAAAGAAACCGTCCATATGTTGAACGTTGTCAAATTTACCTGCTTCCTACGTGATATCACGTCAATCGATTTACTAATTTTTACTAATTTCTTTTTCATTTTTTAATATAGTTCGAATAGTAGCTTCGTTTAAACTTAATGATTTTCCAATCGATGAAGGTTTTTCTCCACATTTTATACGATATAAAATTCCTATTTTTCTTTGAGTGAAATTCCAAAAAATATTTGAAAATGAAAAATACACCATTAAAATTAAAATCTCTTATAATATATATTTTTGAAATAGAAAAATATGGCTACCATTTAATGACGCACTAAATTAATTGAATTTGAACCAATTTTTTATTAATATTGCACCAAAAAATTGTGTGTTTTTGTTGAGTACGACGAATCCCCATGTAATCCCCCTATGGGGTCAAAGTACTTTATCGGATAAACTCAGGCTATATGTAAATGTCTATATAACTATAATTACTTGACCGAGTTCATGTGGAGAAGCAGCATTGGCGATTAGAATCCATTCGATGCTATTCTGGATGAGTTGAAGAATCTTTGACCGCCTGCTACTGGGGATGATTATTCTGTTGTTTATTGCCTAAATTGGTTTAAAAAGATTTTTATAATTGAAACTGTTCATTTTTTGATGAGGTCGAGATAACCGGAAAGTACCAAAGCCGCAATAATTATGTACTAATTTAATTTATTTAAGATTTAATGTAATTAATTAAAAACAACAATTAGTAAATTGAAAAAAAGAATCTACTGACATATATTATTATATATTTTTAAATATGCGAGTAACCCATGTACCTCGGATAGGTGAAAATTGAAACTCGAAATGTCAGGGTAGTAGAATCCCTATTTGATGTACTCAGAACTGTTTTAATTTAGGTCGTTTAACAAAACTGAAATCTATTTAAAATGAAATATTTTCTTTTTTTCAAGCATAATTTTCACTAGCGACATATAAACAAAAAGTTTAATAATTAGTAGTTATTTAATTAATTTGAAATTAATATTTTCTTTGCTTATACTTTGGTAGTATTAGTTTCGATTAAAATGGAATGTTTTAATTTCAGTGGAGGTGTCTTTTCTCCATTAGCAGCATTTAATGATACGTCGTATTTGGAAAGGCTGCAGAACAATGAAATAAATTTTGCTAGGGTTTCTGACACAACCCTCCAATGATGTAGAATTTAATTTCTCTTAGCGGTTTCTGCAATTCTATTTCAATTTTCATATTTGAATATATATATCAGGTCTTGGTTTTGTGAATGATTATTTTTGGGTTGATAATAACAGTAATAATAATAATAATAATAATAATAATAATAATAATAATAATAATAATAATAATAATAATAATAATAATAATAATAATTATAATAATTATAATAATAATAATAATAATAATTATAATAATTATAATAATTATAATAATAATAATAATAATAATAATGTAACTTTTTATTATTTTCGAATTTATATTGGGAAACGTTGAACATTATAATTTTTTATATAATATTAAAATTGTGATGTTCAAACTTGATTGTGTTTCATATTTATTGTTATGGTTTGATTGTTATCATACATATACAAAATTTACGCAATTTTTATGTATATATGCATTTTGCGGCTTATTAATATTTTAGTGTTTTTAGGTGTTTTCAATAACTATTAAAATAAACAAAAATAAAATTAAAAAAATAAAATTCCTCAAGTCATAAAATAAATGGAAATTTACGGGAAATTTGAAAAGAAAAGTAAAAGGAAAAATCAATTTTCTTTAATTAATAAAATATTAACTATTCAGATCAGATATAATAAAATTTTATAAAATGATTTAACACTATTACTACCGACACTTTACGTATACATATTCCTACCGCGGCCGGTCAAATGACCGGTCTTTCACAACTTGTATTTTTCAATATTGAATGCAGGCCAATAGACAGCTTACCAGTAAAAAAAATATATTTTCTTTTATTCAAGAATTATTCAAGAACTATATTTTATTCTTTTTCGTCGTACTTTTTACAAATGGGGTTCTCAACTGTACATTTTCCGCATACGTACTTTTTACATTTTAGACAGATTTTATTCGTCTTATTTTATTTACAATACCTTATCTGACATGTTATCTGTTCACGGGAACCTGTACTTGTACTTGCGATGGGTATTGGTTGATTTTCTTTGCCGAGCTCTTGTTGGTATTCGATGGCAAGTTCTTCTGCCAATTGGAATAGAAATTCCTGTCTTGTAATTTCTCCTCCCGTAGTTTCTTTATATAACACCCATGCATTTATCCCGGCTAAATCCAAATACTTGCAAAGGCCATCTCCGAGATTTAGATTTTACCGAATAATTTCTGGTCATTTGGTCGGACACATCTGCACCAAATTTGGTGCTATTATACAACTGAATTGTCTCCAGTGTTTGGGTGTCATTTTCTTCAACTTGTACAGAATTTTGCATTGAACTGAGAATTAGAACTTTCTTTCTTGGTTTGGCTTTGTAAACTGTCAACATAGAATTATTTGAGCAATAGAGTTTGGTTGAGAAAAGTTCCATGTGGTCGTTTTTCAGTTTTGCCAGTCTTGGTAGCTCTTTTCTATTTGCTCTAATTGTCCCAACAATCGTAGTTTTTTTTTGCTACAAGTTTTGTTGCTAAAGGTAGGCTTGTAAAACAGTTGTCCGTGGTTATATTTCTTCCACATCCTAGATACGGTTTTGCTAATTTCATAGTGACAAACTCTCCAAGAGAAACTGAGGGTTCTCTACTTTCATCTTTTCTGAAATATGGAAAGCCGTTTATTATATATTTACTACGTACATCGGATGCTAACCAAATTTGTCCGGTTTATTGGGCATGTATTGAGTAAATCTACACCTTGTTTTCGTTGGAAACAATTGTTCGTCAATAGTAAGATATGGCCCTGGTTTATAACAATTTTGACTGTTGTCAATAAAATTGTACCAAACTTCCGAAATCATAGCGAATTTATCGGTTTGTAAGCGTTGGCTTCGCTGATTTCTGTCGTCAAATTGAATAAATCTCATAATCTCCTTAAAGTCATGTCTACTCATAGTATTTGAGAAAAAAGGCGGGCCCCACTTTTTATTCCATAGAAGTGATATATCTATATTCTTAGCCTCATATGCGCCGCGTCCATACAAAATTGCAAAAAATGCATATAACTTTGCAGTAGACAGTTCCCATTTATATCCCAACACTCTAAATGCCTCTGTCTCCGTGCACTTTCTTATAAGTTCGATTATATTTTTATCAATTATCACAGAAAATGCCGTCCTAACTTCGCCTTTATTATTACGTTTACTATACCCAGTCGGGCCTGATGTTTCCCTAAAAATATTATGACTAGGTGCTCTTCCAGGATTGGACCCTGTTTTTACTTCCTGCCAAACAGTTCCGTCTATCGCAATTTCGCTTACCCCTTCGTCATTCTCACTATCGGAACTAACTGAAACTCTCTTTCTCTTTCGTCGTCTACATACGTTCGAAATATTCACTTCGTTCTCATCGGTGTTCGAGTCGGTTTCAAGTGGATCATAATTTTCCGTATTGTCGATTTCAATATCCAGAATTTCTTGATCATCTTCAGAACATTCTGCATCGATATAATTTATTTTCTCTAATAATACATTCGCATTCCTCAAACGTCTTGACATTTTGGGGACAAATATTCAACGGAAAAAATAAAAACTAAAATATGAAAATGTAAATCAATATAGATAAAAAATACAATAAAAGATAAAATGTGAAACTTACTGCGACGTATTATTAGTCTTGTTCACTATTTTGAAAATGGCACTTACAACAAGTAATACGATATAAAATATTATAAAATAATAATAAAAGACTGCCAAGTCTGCTCTTTGTGACTTTTACCTTTCGATGAACTCTATTCGTGTTGCAAGACTCTACTGATTTGAATTCGTGAGAAGACGTCTATACATTTCCTTCAGTTATGAGTACATTTCTTTTCCGTCATAGTAGATAAGATTGCGTGAGAAAATTCGAGGAAGTGGACCGTATCAGATCAATAAAGCAAATAAACACCGCTAACCCGATAGTCAAGCGAGAACTGCAAACACTTGGAAGTGCCGTAAACCATTTTCTGGAAGGCACTTATAGGATAAAATCATGCCACAACTACATTACCTTTAGTTTGTAACGACTTTATAGTTTTGGCATTGAGTCTTAGAGAAAAACTATTACAAAAATGTATAAATCGTACCACCGGTCAAATGACCAGTCGTGGTAGGTATGACAGACTACAAATTTTTCTCAGAAAATAAACAATAAAAAAATAAGTGAATATTGAAAAATGTATCATACATATATAAGAGGAAAAGTCATAAAGTTTAAAGGCGATTTGCTTACGTTGAATGTAGGAAATTCCAATTGAAAATTTAAAAACGGTCATTTGACCGGTCCCGGTAGGAATATTGTTAAAAACAGCATAAAATTTCGTCTTGAAATTCTGAAATATTCTGATATTCGTGATTGGTTAGTTTACTTTCATTTCCTATAGTCTCCAGACCGCAGTTTAGTTAGACATTTAATGTTGAATACCAACTCTGATATGTTACATCTGTATCTATACGTGCTTTTATTTATTTTTTAAAGTAGTGGATAATATCATGGTCGACAGGTGATGAAAGCGTAGGCACTGTTGAAGTCTCATCAACTGAAATATTTATTATAACGCGAAAATGAACATGCAATATTCATATTGATAAACCAAAATAAATACGGAACTTACTACACCTAACTGCGAAATATAACATTATCTATAATCTAAAAAAAATCAATAAATATATATTATAGGAACACACAAACTTACCTGTGTGTAAAAATTTAATGCTGCGAAATTTAACATATTTATTATAGAAATCTAAAAAGTGAGAGAAAATAATTAAGCATACAAGCACATCACACATAATGAAAAATACATACAAAATTAAGTAAAGTGTTTTTCATGCGAAATTAACATTGATTAACATATAATTAACATATCAATATTTTTAAATTATTTAAAAAGTTATGTACAAAAAAACTTTTGAATCAAATTCTGACTGCTCTACCTTGAGCTTTAGGGAAAAAGAAGAAAATACATCGTAAGATTTAATTATAAAATAATTTAGAATATAAAATTTCTTTATATTTACAGATATTGAAGAAGGTCCTTTGACATCTTTGAATTTGCAGGAAAAAAATCGCAAATCGTAAATTTTAATAAATTATTTTAACAAATTAATATTTTCATAGAATTACAGAAATAGACAAAATTCGAAAGAAGATTACGAAAACTTAAAAAATATTTTATCCATTCTTTACTAAATGTCTTTAAAAAATAAATGTTTGGTGATTACTTTACTTATTTATAATTATAAAAATATCTAACTTACATTTTTACGAAATAAATCCAAATAAATCCAAATAAAATACCATAAAATTCCTAAAAAAACACCTGAAATTTAATTATCAATGTTATATTATAAATGCTGACTAACAGTAATATTTAAGAACTTGAATAATGATCTCATAATTATATAAAATCAAAATTCAAGTTCTAAAAATTACTTCAATTCAAAAACTTACCTTAAAACGATTTTTGAAAAATTGAAAAAATGAAATTAAGTTAACATTGTCATACACCAACCGGCATTTGATTATCATCAAATGGCCATTCATTTGCATATTTAATAATATAAATATTAACTTACCTATAATAAATGTGTGTGTGTCATAGCCAGAAGGGCCATTGATTTATCATGCGGACATTCAATTAGCTCTTACACTATAGAAAGATAGAAAATATTGCTGTTGGAAGAAAAATAAATAAATACATACAAACACGGTTCACAAATTTTCTATAATATAAAATACACACTATAGGACATTGATTTATCATAAGGACATTCAATTAGCTAAAAATTTTCATTTTTAAATCAAATTATTATCAAAATGTTCGAAGATATTTCAGAAGCTTCTTCAGAATCAACAATTCCATTTCAAGAAATTCATAGAAATGTGTAAGTTTTCCATTAAACTTTAATTATTTTTTAAAAATCGATATAGAATTACCATTAAAGATAAAGAAAGAATCATTAAATCCATGGAAGATGGCCATGATTATTATGAATTAGGCCGTATTCTTGGAATTAAGCGGAATACAATAACCAGCATTATTTTGAAATATAAGAAGACTGGAATTTTATCCGCAGGAACAAGAGGAGGCAATCGACCAACAATTATCACAACAATTATTGGCCAGGAATTATTGAACTATGTCGAAAGAAATTATTATTCGACATTAAATCAAATGAGATTGTTTTTATCTACAAATCACAATGTAGAAATTTCCACAAAATCAATATCCAGGTACCTGAAAAATCAATTATTAACCTTCAAAAGGATCAGACCTTGTGTGGAAGAAAGAAATTAAGATAGAATATTAGATATTCGGCAGACATATGTTACACGTCTGCTTGAAGAAGGTTGGAGGAGCAGTAAATCTATTTATATAGATGAATGCTCTTTCAATACATGGACAAACAAGAGATTCGGAAGATCTCGAGTAGGCACTCGAATTTACAGCAATGTGCCAACAAATCGAGGTCCCAATATTTCATTAGTTTTGGCAATATCCAAAGATGGGCCAATCCATTCACAAATCATCATTGGTTCTTTTAGAAAGGAATCATACCAGTCATTTATAACAGAATTGACTGAGAAACTGAATGGCTCTGGATTCATTTTGATACACGATAATGCATCCATCCACAATAATGTATTATCTTCTAACAATCACATAGAAAAGTTGCCTCCATATAGTCCATTTTTGAACCCCATCGAAAGTGTGTTCAGCAAGATTAAAAATGGGGTAAGGACAAAAGTTTCCTCGGCTAATGGATTTTCCAGGATGAGTTTCAATGACAGATTTATCGCAATATCCCAAGCAGTTATCGAGGAACTTAGCAAACCAGATTATAGTAATTTGAAAAATTACTATAATCATATTAAAAGGTTCTTCCCTAAATGCTTGAAGAAGCAGGATATTTTAGGAGAAATCTGAAAAATGTAATGTATATTATAATAAATAATTAAATATCTTACTTCTTTATTCATTATTTTTAAAAAAATCTTAAAATTAACTAAAATCCAGAACAAAGCTTATTTGACAAAGCTAAATGAATGTCTCATTTATGATAATTAAATGCGCTTTGGTGGTGTGCACACCAACGTATATTATAGACAATGTTAACTTTCGCAGTTAGGTGTATCAGTTTTCTGATGTATTTGTCAACTCCACAATCTGTTGTATCCCTTAAATTTAGAAGTGAATTTACTGATAATTCTTAAAATATAATTGCAAGGTCAAATGGTATTATAAAACTCTCATATCTAACTGGCTGCATTAGTGATTGTCTTTCTTTAATAACTCAATTGAATTCATCATCAATAACCAAAGGATTGTTTACGGACTCAGATACAATTTAAGGTTCCTAAGTTAAATCCAATGTGTGGGCTTCTGAAAAACTTTGAGGATGATGATTCAAGAGCTGCTTTTTTCAATTTTTAGTCGACCAAATCATCAAGAAGTTATAGCTCGTATTAGTCAAACAGATAGTTATATCTCTGTCTAAGAGAGATTCCGGAGATGGTGGAACACATTCTATGTCGATTTATGAAGGTTATGTGTTGGCTAGTGCAATTCACACAATCGATTTGAACAGGAGAGATTTGGCAGATTATTTGATGAAAATACTGACAGAATGAGGCTTCAGTTTTACAACCACAGCCGAAAGAGAAATTGTTCTATATATTAAAGAAAACTGTGTTACATTACCCTTGGTTTTGAGGAAGAAATGCAAACTATTGCGTTTTCATCGTTACTTGAAAAGAGTTGTTGAGTTATTATTTAACAAAGATGGGTAGTTTCTGACTCCTCGCATCCTTTATTATTTCAATCGTATAACTAAAACTTAACACAGAACACTTTATTCAATTTTGATCACAATTACAACATTTCACTGTTTTTGCACTTTTCTTTCGAAAATATTGAATAAGTTAGGTTACCCAATGGGTAATCACATTTTCTGGTAAGATAATTTGTAATTTTCTTTACTTACACTTAGATTTTATTTTTTGTTTCTCTCGGAGATTCGCAAACTCTCATAATTCTTAATTGCTTTATTCGACCAACAGACAATTCGCTTTTAAATAGCTCTCTTTTTATACTGTCTTTCAAGAAAATTTATACGCTATTCAATAATTATTCCCTCAATTCGGGTCTTATTGCCTCAGCAACAAGTTAATTGGTCGAGCCCGTCTTTGATTCTTTATCTAAACTTGTTCTGATCGGATTTCCCACAGTGCTAGGATTTCCTATAGACTCAGTCTTTCCATTAGCTCGGGGTACCCACTAGCTGATTAATTAGTTTTAAGGTTATATTATTCCTGGGCTCGACTCTCGATTTGGCGTTCAATCGTACCCATTTCCCCTGATCAATATTATTTTTCAAATTTTATAAATTTTTGATTGATTTTTGCACTTTAGTCATTTTTTATTGATATTATTTTCTTGCTTTTGTGTATGAGCTTCCAGATGGTCAAGTTATTACCATTGGAAATCCCATCAAAAATCAAGATTTTAATGTAACAGACATACATTCGGTCTCATTATATAATTAGACAATATTTCTTTTTTTTGAATAACTTAAGCTTGAAAATTCATATACAATGAATATTACAAAATAATTTATTTCGAAAATTATATACAATTTTAAC
>CAUHTR010007247.1:4067-103941 GCA_959609185.1 Schmidtea polychroa | reverse complement strand
NTTTTAAAGTTTTTATAGTCTTCTTTCTTAAGCTCAATTTCCAGAGTCCTTGAATTTGCTGGGGAAGGGCATTGAACTGAATTCATCATCTTTTGAGACATTGCAATTTAGTTGCATCAGGAAATTGCGCATTTCTTCCAAATTTTATTCAATAAAATCCAAATTATTTCCTTGTTCTAAATTAATCTGGGTTTATAAAACTTACGATTTCCTAGATTTTTGTCACAACATCGATATTTGATGGAACAGTTTATATTTTTATATATCATAAGTTCTTATTCCATGCAAATAGTTGTACTTATTATATTACTTATAAAATTGTCAGTAAATCAATATATTTTTATAAATTTCTTATTGTATATTAATTAGTAATGCGGTTTTTGCGTACTTAAAAACAAACGTACAATTTTACTACAAATTAAAAAATTTCTTTTGTATTTTATAAGGAATAGAATAAAAATATTTTTACAATATTTTCAAATAATTTGAATAATAATAGCGATAACATACTTTTTGTTGGTTGAAGTTCTCTCCATGAAAGCAACATTCATCACAATCTGTTCTAGCAATTCAGAACTTTCGTGTAGAATTAAAATTTCCTTTGTCTTCCCTTGGTCTATTTTCCTTCTTGCACATGTGACACATCGTTTTACTATCTCTTTAACGGTTTCTTGCATTTTCGACAAGAAAAAATTCCCTTTGAAATAATGAAACAGTTTCTTAATTCCAACATGACATAAATCTTCATGTATTTTAATCACTAGTTTAGATTAAAAGCTTTTTGGGATTATCACTAGATCTATTTTGTCAGATTCCAATACAAGCATATCATCCGATATCTTTAACCGATCTTTATATCTGAATAAAAAACTATTTAGAACGATTCCTTTTGAACATCTATCTGATTCCTAAGAATTTCCATCGCTTCCTGGAACAATTTATCTTTCTTCTGTTCTTCCCTAATTTCTAACATTGTCTGTGCTTTTTGTATCAAATTGATATATATTACTCTTGATCTTTCTTGTTTATGTTGTACATATGCTGTCTGACACTGTGCACATAAACTACCCTCGATCCTTGATAATCCGTTTGCGTTTGCATGTTCTTCACCTTTCCAGTATTTCAATTGGAAATCGTATTCCGATAGATTAGCCATCCATGTCTGAAATTATGAACTTATTGCTTTTTTTTCTTTTCCATAAATACTAAAGCTTTGTGATCTGTTCGAGCCACGAATTCTTTCCCGTATATAAATAAATACTGTCTAAAGTATAAAACATATTCATGCAATGCCAATAACTCTTTCCTGGTTAAGCAGTATCCCTTTTCATGGGCCGTCAGATTTCTTGAATCTTATGCGATAACTATTACTGAACCGTCTTCTTTTATTTGACTCAACACTGCTCCAATAGCTTCAAAACTGGCATCAAAGTCCAAAATAAATTTACGATCTATACGAGGAAAATCAAGAATAGAAGCTTGTGTTAAGGCTTCTATAAGCTGCCTCAAACTGTTTTCAGAATTTTCTGACCATTCGATTGTTTTATCACAACTTGACGCTGCTGCATGTAGGGGTGCTGCTATTTTAGCATAATTTTTGACAAATCGTCTGTAGTAATTTGCCAAACCCAAAAATGATCGAAGCTGTTTAGCACACTGTGATTTCGTCGCTTCTGTAATTGACTTGATCTTCTCTGAATTTATCTGTATTCCATTTTCACTGATTTCGCACTTCTCAGGATTTATTCTTTGTCCTGTTTTTTTATTCTTTTCAAAACTTCTCGCAATTGCTCAGCATGTTCAGACTGGTCCTTGTCATTGTTGGTTTCATTGTTAGCGCATCTTTTAATCTTCTGTCTCTGACTCGTCCAGATATAATTTTATTGGCAATTTTCTCTACCCTCATTCCTGACTTAATAACTTCACTCACTAATTTTAATACCCTGATTTCGAAGATTGCATCTCTCATTTTCCTCTTGCCTAATGGCAGCAAGTTCTTTAATCTTGTCTATAATAGTCAATTTAATTGTAAATTTTTCGGAAAATCATTCTTAAGCTGCTTTATCAGTTGTTTTTTCTGTTTTGAAATTTTCCCACAGAGTTGCCGCTTCATCGCAAAGGAGAAAATCAAATGCTTCTGTCCTCTTCAAATCATTCCTAGCGATTCAATCATCAATTGCCTGTATCCATTTTTCAGCTTCCTTGGTACATCTGCCGTCGTATCTTCTAAATTCCATATCCAAGAGTTCTTACGCACGTTGCGGTAGTGCGTCTCTTGTAGATTTTTTCCCTTCTTGAGTCGTCATTTTCGCGTGATCGGCAGTTACAACAATCGGTTCCATCTAAAGATTTATTATCTATTAACATAGAGTGATCACTCTTAAATAGTTATGTATATTGCGCAATAACTAACTCATTGTATTGAATTACGCAATATACTCTGAACTTCTTCAAATTTGGTCCTTGGCCTCTAATGTAAAATAGTAATATAAAATGTTATTTAACGCGTCTCAATATAAAGATATTTAAAATCCAATGTATGAAAAATTCACTCATTATAAATATTATTTTAAAGGATTTTAGTAGTAAGAAATGTAAAAAAATGTAAAAATATAAATTTTGAAATTCAAAAATTCAAAAAATAAAAAAATAATTATTTATGATATATATGAAAGGATAAAATAAAAACTTACGTTTAAGCCACCAATACATTGAGGATTTTGGGAATACTAAAATAAATTTATTATAAAGATTATATTTGATTATAAAATTTTATAAAGTTATAAATTTACAAAATTCAATTTTGTAGGTAACATTTCTGAGGGAAATGTTAAAAATAAAAATATATATGGAAATATGGTAACGCCCAATTCCATCAGATACCCTAAAATGGCATAGATTGTTATTATAATAAATTATTTTATTACCCAGTAGCGCGTTTACGCATATGCGCACTAGGCGCTTGTCTTGGGCCCCAAAATCTTGAGAGGCTCCCAATCAAACGAAATAAATTAAAATTAACAACCGTGAATTTTGACTTTAATGACTTATTGTAAAAATAACCTAACCCTAACCCATGCATTTCTTTGTAATTAGTCGCATCACACGCTCTATTTGTACAAAACCATTGTTTGTTAAACCATTTAACGTGTCCAATAACTTGAGATTGAGCCATGATTGAATTTGAAACATTGGATAATTGTTCAACGCTTTGGCTAATAAACATTTGAATTGTGTTGATCCTTTTAAGTGCTCGATTAAAAAGAATATCATATTCATAAGTTAGCAAGTTTATCTTTTTATCGCTAATGTCATAAATGGTTTCAGATAATTTACGAATATCTTTAATTAATATCTTTTAATATCTTTTAAATAATATCTTAATATCTTTTTGGGGAAATTTCATAAGCATATCTTGGAGTTCCTCTTCTGTCATTTCATGATTTACAGAAATTAAATCGTTGATTTCCAATCGCTTTGATAAACTTTGAAAAATTGAATTAATGTCAATTAGAAATTTTGAAATATAAATGAATTCATAAACATCTTGCTTATCTATGACATTTACATTACTTCCATTAATAATTTGCAACGATCTTGTTGAGCCACGATCACATGGACGAGTTTCACTGCTGAAAAGACATCTCTTCGCTATATTGCTCATTGAAATACGACATATCAAACATTCATTATCTTCCATATTTCACTAAGGCTGAAAATTCAAAAACAAAATTATAAATCCATTCTAAAAAACTTCCAGAATTCGAATCATATTTCCAAAATCGATCGTAAAAAACAAATCTGACTAAATTCCAAATATCATACCACAATTGTCCGCGTCTGTGTGCGCACACAACCCAAATACAAAAAAAAGTAAAAAGCGCACAGACGCGAATTAACCTCATAATTAACCACTCTTCTATTTCTATAACGTTTTTCACTACTATATTAGTTAATAAAAAAAGTAACAGCGATTCAATTTTAAATATTTTGAAATGAAACTTAACATTATAATGTTATAAACATATCGCATTACAATCATTTTAACATCCGACTTGCTTTTCATGCTTTTTTCACTAAAATCAAATCGAATCACATTCCTTGAAAATAGTTTCTATAAACAATTATTTTAAAATCATTGTTAAAATCACATATCGGCTTCTGTTTCAAATTCGAGTTTTTAGACAACTTTTTGCACATAGGCTAACGCTACACACCAGTAAGTGTAAATGTTCAAAAGGTCTCCTAAAAGATGTACGCCTAGGGCCACATTTTCTGTAAACACGTCCTTGTTATTACCTTGTATTAGTAATTTATTAAAAAAAAAATTTTATTATGATTTAAGTATGCATAACTAATTTGGATAAAAGGGCGAAGAATGATTTCAAGGTTTCTTTTTATGTGGATAGTTATGGAATGGTTCTTTAATTTGGAATTTGTTGCAATCTATATGGTGCTAATACTTTTACTCATTATATTATTGATGTAGTTATTTTCGGCAAGTTTTGGCATTTCACACCTCAACGTTCACTTTTTCCTTAAAAGTCATTGGAATAAACAGATTAAAGGAGTTGCCACAAGTTTACTATACGCTTCGACAATGGGAATGCTAAACCATATAAGTTGCAATATGAATTGCAATGTAATTAAGGGTAGAAATTCGAATTCTACGTGCACTGAATACTGATGGCAAGGTTGTCGTTTTTGATAATTGAGGTTTTGGAAGCAAGTCATTATCTTAAGAGTTTTTATCAGGTTGTCACATTAATTTCCGACTGTTTGTTAAATTTTCAAAAAGGAATAAGTAAAATTGTAAATATTATTATTCAACGAAGTAATCCCTTTTCGAATTCACAGCTTTGTCATCTTTCAGACAGCATGCGGAATTATTTTTCGTAGAAGAATTCGAAGAATTTTGAAGAATTCAACTTTGCAATTTTTCACTTCTTCAAGTTTGATAAAATGTGCGTCAGAAAAAGTATATTAGAGAGATCACAAGATGCGGTAATCTGATGAACCAAGTTCGGTTGCAACATGTAATCTTGCATTATCATGCTAGTATATGATTTTTGGTGGTACATGGACTGAATAAGGCATTATAATACACTCACTTCTCATCCCCAGTCACTATACGTATCAAAAGAACTTTTGTTTTATCCTTGCTTAGATGAGACAATAAGAATAATAATCTCTCATTTTTGCTTCTGTGTGAAAGCTGATGTGGAATCCATCTAGATGTCTTAGAGACTTTTCCAATAACCCGAAGTCTGCTGCATTGTCCGTTGAGAAGATCATGTGTTGACTTCATCCAGTAGTTCCTAATGCTTTTCATCTAGGGTTTCTTGCGGGAGTCTGTTTTGGCCTTGTCCTCTAAATAAAAAACAATCCTCTTGAACTTTGAATAGTTGTGACCCCAACAATATCTTCTTCATAAACTTTGCAAATTTCTTCTTTTGCTTTTGATGCTTCTTGTACGAATAAAACGCAATGTCTTATGTGCTTTATCGACCTTCATTTTTAATTGATAATTTATTATTTTTGAGTTTAAATTAAAAGAATTTTTGAATTTTCGAAATTGTTTAAATCAGTTCCAACGTCAATTCACTGAAGGCTGTCGCTATTTTCCCCTTCAAATTCTTCTACATTTATTCATGATTCAAATCTTGCCTTTGAAACACAAAAGATGATTATCAAAAATTGTCTTACTTACTCACGACATGTTTTACACAGAAAAGCAAATTTCATGCAAAATAATTCTCAAATTTTTAAGAAATTCTATGAGAACATTTAAAATAAATTACATTTGGTAAATATCAATTCGCATAAAATAATATACAAAAATAATACATTTCGGAGCCTATAATCCAAAGTTTTTCATTGTTATTAAACACTTATAAAGAGTTTAAGGTGCAATTAATTGCATTCATTATGATTTTTGAATGAAATAACTAGAGTAGGTAGACAATGATCCTCTGTACCTCTACTCTTTCCTATTGCTGCAGAGAGGTAATGGGTTTTCAGATAAAAATTTTCCGGTCAAAATGAACTAAATTCATTCTCTTACTAAAAAGCCTGAACAATTTTTTTAAATTATTTGTTTTAATTTTTTAAGCTAATCCTTTCAATGATGTTAATTCTCTAAATTAGAGGATTATGATAATATTATGTAATTGATTGTATTTTGGAGAGATTCAATTGATCAAGAATAATTTTAAAGAGATTTGATTGGTCAATTAATTATAAACAATATATTACAAAAATTAGTATACTAAAAAACATCAGATCTGATCACAATTTACATACACTCAACTATTGTAAGTAAACTAATTTGAAATTTATTTTAAAATTAAATTTTTTTAAGAATATAAGAAATAACTGTGGAAGCATTGGATAAAGCATTGGATAAAGCATTGGTGGAAGCATTAAATGTAAGTTTTAATTGATTTTTATGATATTTTATATGGCCAAACCTCTTCCAAATTTTATTTCATAGATATTTAATATGGGCAAACTGCCAAATTTTTTAATGATTTTAATTCATTTTTATGATATTTTATAGATATTTATACATTTAGAAAAAAAAAGTAAAATCCTATTACTTAAAATTATTACCTCAAAAATTATTTAAACGACATCTCTATTATACAAATACCGAAAAAAAATTAAAAAATTAAACTAAGCAAACCTAAAAGTTCTTCCCTTATAAAACCATGACGTACACCTATAAGAAAACATAAAAGCGAGCCTATAAGTATACCTTTAAGCGAACATATAAGTATAACTACACCGATAAATAGTATTTGGAAAGACTTTGACGAAGAATAAGCAGTTGGCTATTATTTTGAAATTTTATTAAATAATTTTTGTTACTAATTAATTTTACGTTTTGCATTTCTATTATTGTTATTGTTATTATTATTATTATTATTATTATTATTATTATTATTATTATTATTATTATTATTATTATTATTATTATTATTATTATTATTATTATTATTATTATTATATAATATTATACAGAACACATATTAATCCTTTAAACGTCATAAGCAAGTTAACTTTCTCTGTATTTCTGTGCATGCCATGCCACTCTTACAAAATGAGCTTGTAAATGCATATGACTTTGTACACATTTTTACTAAAATCGAGTATATAAAATATTTTTAGATTTTTTCCTTGCTAGAAATTTATCAGCCTGTAGTGCACGACAGTACAAATAATTTGCGGCGTTTAAAAGGTTAAAACTGATAACTGATGAATTTTAAAATGTTTTATTTAAAATTATATTACCATTTATATTCATCCATTTCCTTACATATCCTTGAGAATTTCTGGCTCTACATTCGTAGATTCCTGCATCAATCAAACTGATATTCTGCAGCAACAGTTGATTACACAATCTAAATTTTTTTGTTTAAATTGGATATAAATAAAACTGAAAATAACAATATATGATTATTCGTCGAGTGTAAATTCTTTTTTAAACATTTTTAAATATTAACATAGTTGAATATATGAATAATAAATATATATTTTTTAAAAATTCATTTTAAATTAAAATTTTTTAATATTAAAAATAATATTGTATACAGAGGCTCGGGGACCTGAGCTTAATCCGTCATTGGATTATTATTATTATAATTAATTGATAATGTTAACCCTTTGCGGTCCGTAAAGAAAAAGTCACCCACCAGGTCCACAATTGTTTTAATGATTTTTTGTATATATGATTTTCTTGAACTAAATTGGGTTTTTTTAATAAAAGGTATTTTTTGGAATTAAAATTTTATTTTATGACAATCATAAATAATCATTCAGAAAGACTCGACATAGGACCTGCGTGGAAAAAGTCGATGTCTAGTCAGACTCGACATAGGACCGCAAAAGGTTAAATAAAACAGAAACACACAATGCACATTCCAGATTATATGAATTAGTGGTCATTGTGTTTAACTAACCTGACTCCAACCTGACATCAACCAAATACTACAGATTAATTGCTTTTCTGGGTCTGGACTTCATTTATTCTTTTGGTTTAATCGACAAATAAACTACTTTCAGAAAAACTTTATTTTTATTTAACTCTAATAAATAAAAAATCATGTTTTTCCACTTTCCAATATTCTGTCTAATAAACTATTAATTAAATGATTATTTTAAATGATTAATAATTTTGACTAAAACATGTTCCGTGAAATAATGAATTATTTATTGACCATACAAAAAAACGCTACCGTCTCCCCACGGGGAGTTTACGCGCGCAATCTAAAAAAATATAGTTAAAATACAGTTCATTATCAACCTATCAATCCATAACATTTTAAGATTTTTAAATTTTATAAAGATTTTTTTTAAAAAACAAAATTAAAAAATTTAAATGCTATATTTAAAAAAATATTACTCAGTAAATATTTCGATTGATATTCATTTCATGAAACCAAAATTATCCTTAAATTTCACCATTGTTATAGTTTTAGTTGAAGAATCACATTCATTGAGTAAAATGCATTCTTCTTCGAGTAAATCATCTTTTAAGACAATTAGATAATCTTTATGTCAAATAGACTGGAAAATGCAAACAACTCTATTTTATTTTAAGTTAAAATTTGCTCTTTCAAAAAAATTTCTTCGTCTTGATCAAAAAATTCAGAAAGAATTTCAAGTAGCAAAAGGAAATAAAACAAGCCTGACTGTATCAACAAGAACTAATTCAGGAATTCTGCAACCAATGTTGAGAATTTTTTAAAGTACTTCTGAATCGAGGGGGACGGAAAATTTTAATTCTGTCCCCTCGATCTTAATTTATTTGAAGTATTTCTGTACAAAACTCAATTTGTTTCGAGTTCCTTGATGTCAAACAAATTTCCATTAAATTTAAGAAATGTAAATAAAAACCGTTGAATTTTTTTTGTTCAAAATATTAAATAAGAGATAAAAATAGCTGAAAAGTAGATTAAATTGTGAAAAATAAATGAGACATAAAAATAGTCAATCATAATAAATGGTAATTATCATTAAAATATTTTGCAAAAATTATATTGATGTGAATCTTATAAATAAAATATTTCTTGTTATAAGAACCTTGTGATAATACAAGGGCTGCACAAACCATGGAGAGGCAAGAATGAAAAAAATGAATTGTAAGTGACGGGCAAGTGCGGACTATAAAAGCAAAAGGTTTCTTGATGAAATCAGAAGATTCAGTAGTGGAGAACATTTAGTAGTCGAGAAAATAATTTAGAATCAAACAATAGATAAAATTTGAGAAATTGGAATTAGATAAATTAAAAGTGAGAAATTAGAAATTGAAAAGAAGAGAAAATATTGAAACTAAACGGTGTGACAAAATTGAATTTCATAAAAAAGATTTAAAGTATTTTGAATAAATTCAAGTCAAAGCAAAAGAGAATTCAATTCAATTTACCAAATTATTGAGTCAGATCAGCGGCTGGTGATTATTAAGTGTTTGAGAAATATACGAGCAGACCTATTCCTCACGTAGTGTTGCAATAAGCTCTGTGTAATTACCTGAGTATTGAATTGATAGTGTTGTTATAATTCGTGTAATCAATTGTGATAATCAATAAAGGTTTATCTTATTCAAGAATTGTTATTTTGTGGATCAGATAAAACACGCATTGGAGTCAGAGATTTGATTGGTAACTTTTAAATCTAACTACCAACCCAATAACCCAACAATATTATTATTATTTTTATTATTATTAATACGATTATTATTATATATAAGTATTACTATTATTATTATTGCATCATCTTCTCTCGCTGTTTATTCGGGTTCCCTAACTCCCACATCCATTGTCGACTCTCACTCGACCACTCATTTTCTCGATTCTTGTATTAGCAAGACCACATCATTAAAACAAATTATTTATAGTACGTAATCGTGTATTTGATTTTGTAATAAGTTATGCGGCTCTTCGTTGAGTAAACTGCGGCTCTTTGATAATTGAATTTTTGATAATTGAATTTGAAAATTGAATTCGATTTTTTTATTTTGAAATTTTTTCAACTGAATTTTTAAAAAAAAATTTTTTGTTGCAATTGTATTTTCATGGTTAGTTCATTTTTACCTGTGTCACAAAATAGGTGTAAACAGAATTAAAATTTATAGTGTCATTCGATGGCGGTATTTAGAATCAAAATTTAATATTTCCTTATTACATTCTACCTTGTTTGATTCTTTTTATAAGCAATATTTAAATAATACATGTCTCACTACACTATATACCAGGGGTGGGCAAGTGCGGCTCTTTGATGAGCCATGTGGCTCTCTAGGACCTCATGTGTGCCCACCCCTGCTATATAACAACAAGTGATTATGTAATGATTGCGTACTTATACGTGTTATGTAAATCCCATTGATTACACAATAATTTATATGATTACGTCACTATTCATCGACCGAAGGTTATGTAATTCACACAGGAGTATTGGCACTATTTTCTCTTCCTTTTACATTTTGGATGACTAATTGTATCATTATCGCCATAGAAAGGCTACCTTAGTGATCATTTATAAAAAAATTATACGAATTATGAAATGATCTAATAAAAATAAATATAACTTTGAATTATACTTGTTTTTTAAATATCTTTTTTTGCCAAAAATGATTTTTCCATTTTCATACCAATCTACAGTTGGCATAGGCTGACCGGCTGCTTCGCAATTTAATAATGGGTTTTCATTCTCAAATAAATCCACCGTTTCATCATTTTTCAACATTCTTCTACTTCGTGATTTCTTATCTAATTAAATAATTAATTATTAATTACATAATTAATTAATTTTAATTAATTTTAACTTAATTTTATCTGAAATTTTGTTATTCTAATATCTGGAGTCATTTGAATGATTAATTGAAACAAAAATAAAGTTAATATTTAGTGATTTAAATATTTATACAAAAACTAATAGGAAATATTAACAACTCTTGTAAAATTTATTAAAATTTTGTAAATGTAAAGTACCGGAAATTTTCCCCACAATGAAATTTACGTGTAGATATGATTTAAATTTGTTTGAATGATGGGCAATATTTAAGTCAATTTTTTTTTCAAAATTCGTGAGAATAATAATTCAAACAAAATAAAAATGATATAATATTACAACAAAATATATCCATGAATTTTTTGAGATTTTCGGTTTAATTGGATTTTGTAAATGAAATTTTTTATAAAAATGTACACTTCGAATAACACAACATAAATGCAATAGATTGAACTGACCGACCTCGATTTTGGGCTATAGTAAACTTCTCAAGGGTACATAAATAAATAAATTAATAATTAAATGATAATACAATAATAATTCAATAATACACCGATCAAAACTATATATTAATAAACAATATTTTTTCT
This sequence comes from Schmidtea polychroa, assembly GCA_959609185.1. Taxonomy (NCBI): domain Eukaryota; kingdom Metazoa; phylum Platyhelminthes; order Tricladida; family Dugesiidae; genus Schmidtea; species Schmidtea polychroa. Next base: position 92,560 of record CAUHTR010007247.1, on the reverse strand, counting down.
GTACCCCCGAGAATTTTACTATAGCCCGTTTTTGGGTTTTAAAATTCTGCTGATTCATAAATAAGAATCACCTTTAAAAATTGTCCAACATCTCCCAAATCATCTTCTATTTAATTAATTTTCTTTTATAAATTCCTTTTCCCCTAATGTCATTTTTGTTCTTTTCCCCTTAATCCTAACTAAGGCTAAAAGCCAAATTTCGGAAGTTTGAGTCTCCTTTTTATACTCCTGTTAGTCGTTTAATTAAGAACTTCTGCTTCAACACCGTCTGCTTTTCAACAAAAACCATCAAAAAATAATAATGATATAGCCTGAGTCTCACCATTTTATGGGCTTATTGTCTTTATCAACCAATAATCATATTATCATACTAATGGATGTTTGAAATCCGTTTTGTTGATTTTTGCATCGTTGAGCAACTCCAAATTTTTGTTTTTATTAATTAGTAATTAATTAAATAACCAATTAACAATTTATGTTTTTCAAACATCTTTCGATTCCTGGATTTTTAGGAACATTTTTTGATAAATCTGTTCTTATTATGACATTCATTATCCTCAATTTTATCTCATGTTCATTTCACAGATTTTAATTTGGATAATTAATATTTTACTGATTCTCCGTAATTTGATATTTACGTGTTTTTCTCTACTAATTCGATGCTTTCGGCACCATTCCTTAACTGATTTAGGTATCATTATTATTATTATTATTATTATTATTATTATTATTATTATTATTATTATTATTATTATTATTATTATTATTATTATTATTATTGTTATTATTATTATTATTATTATTATTATTATTATTATTATTATTATTATTATTATTATTATTATTATTATTATTATTATTATTATTATTATTATTATTATTATTATTATTATTATTATTATTATTATTATTATTATTATTATTATTATTGTTATTATTATTATTATTATTATTATTATTATTATTATTATTATTATTATTATTATTATTATTATTATTATTATTATTATTATTATTATTATTATTATTATTATTATTATTATTATTATTATTATTATTGTTATTAAAGTGATGATCACTTGGTAGCAGCATTAATTAAATTTAAAAACAATTAAAAAATAATTTAAGCCTTTTGCTACGAAAAATATATTTAATACAAATGAAAAAGGTTTGGTCTCATTCTTGGATTGAAAAATCAGCCGGCAATACTAAATCCGAAAATAAATTTCAAATCCATTCTTTGTCGTTGAAATGTTCAGGGAAATAAAAATGGAAATCCAATATAAACCGAGAGCAATCTTTTTTAGATCTTCAATCAAATCTACGTGAAGTCTAAGTTCATTTACTACTACAAAAAATTCCAGAGAAGAAGCTTCACGAAATTGCTCAAGATCTGACCAAATGTGCTAAAGCTTTCATTGCATTTATTTTGTCGTTCACAGTAAATGGAGTGATATTTCTTCCTTGTAAACTCGAATTTAATTCGTTTAGTTTTCCGAAAATATCCGTCAGATATGCCAAACGCATTAACCACAAAGTAAATGGGATGTTTCAAATTTGTTGTCAAGTAGAATGATTTGAACTTCTGAACGAAGTTCAAAAAGTCGAGATAGAACTTTTCTAAGAGATAGGCATCGTACTTCAGTGTGCAAAGAATTATTGTGTTCACTTCCAATTTCATTACAAATTATGGAAAACATGGGCGAGTTTAGAGCCCGTGTTTTTATAAAGTTAACTATTTTAACAGATTTGTCTAAAACTCTTTTAAGGGAGGCAAGCATAGCTTTACAAGCCAAGGCTTTACGGTGGATACTGCAATATGTGAACTCCCGGTGATATCCCGGTGCAACTTGTTTGATTTGAGTAACTACTCCACCATCCTTTCCTGTCATAGCAGCCGCCCATCTGCAATGTGTGAACTTAGCTCCCGGTGCAACTTGTTTGATTTGAGTAACTACTCCACCATCCTTTCATGTCATAGCAGCCGCGCCATCAGAGCATATTCCAAAGCAGTTTTCCTAATTTAGTCCATTCGCTACAACAAAATCATTAACTTTTTTAAATATTTCATTACCAGTTGTCCAACCAGAAAAAGACTCACAGAACAAAAATTCTTCCTCTACAACCTGTTCATATCCATATCTAACATACATCATCAATTGAGCAAAGTTTGTAACATCAGTACTCTCATCTAACTGAATCGCAAAAATTCTGTTTTGCTGCATCCTTTGAATGAGAATCTTTTTTACTTCAGAAGCTAAATCTTGAATGCGCCATGACTCACGACTCGTGAGACAGTGTTATCTGACAATAGGACCACATCAAGCTTTTTTGCAGTTTGTGGTCCTAGCAGACAAGTCACAATATCTTTAGCAGCAGGTAATATTAGATTCTCATCCATCGTGTGCGGTTTACCTTTTAGTTCAATTCGTAAACTGACCAAATAAGATGCTTCTAATGCCTGTGAGGTAACTACAGTAAACGACTCTAAACTGTTTTTACTTTGTTGCATTTCCATCTTTTTCCGTTTAAAAAATTCAATTGGCTTATCTTTAAACAGGAAATATTTAGTTTTGAAATAGCGCTGAAGTAGAGAAGGTTTCATTGAATGATTTGACAGTTTTTCACTGCAGATGACACATTGAGGTTTGGGTTCATTTTCATCTCCTCACCATGCAAAATCCAAAGGATAGGTAACTATCGTCATACTGTCTAACAATTTTACACTGTTTACGATTACCATCAACCTCGTTGGTGTCTCCTCTGGCGTTTGAAGTATAAGTCTCGGAAGATTCGGTGCGAGCAGTTGCTTGGACAGGTTCTTACTTTCTTTTAAGTGGTTGTTGTTTCAACCATTGATCTATTATGGGTTTTAAAAATATTATAATAAATAATTATTAATGTATTATTCTTATAATTATAGTACTGTAGTTGTATTAATATAAGTTTATAATTATTTGTATATTTTTATCCATTATTGCCCAAACCAATTTTGCATAGTTTTGATTAAAGTCGAGAAGTTGTGGAAAAATAAATTATTAATGACGATCTGTGAACGTTTCAACCTAGAATAATTAATAAAAGAAATATGGACATGTTAAGACGAAGTTTTAGAAAATTTAAAACCACAAGACGCATGATAGACGCAGGGCCGATAAGAGGGCGGTGCAGGCGGTGCAAATTATCGGGGCCCGCGATATAATCATATTTGGCTTAGACAGATCAACTTTTCAGATGTTATTAAAAAAATTTGCAAGTAAAAAAGTAAGAAAAGCATTTTTATATAATTAAATAATTTTAAAAATATAAGTTTGTGATAATTTAAGTTCATATGTATCATGGAATTTCATAAGTAATAAATAGGATAACTAAAACAAATATTTTTTAAAAAATATATCAGTTTGTAATTACAAAGAGGGTTCGTACTGATGAATTGCATCGGGGGCCCTGGATGGACGATTATAATCTCTGAAATTAATATGGTAAAAATGTTAAATTTTAAGTTATACAATTTATAAAAAATTTATATTTATTTTTTCGCGTACCACTTAGCGAGATCTGACGTACCTCCGGTTGAAAACCGCTGTAATAGAAGACGAAGTGGCTTGTCTGTTCTTTTGGTTTGAAATATTTAAGCAAAGTTTCATTACGAACAGCAAAATTTTTGAAAAAATTATCCGCATTTCACTAATTCCCTCGAAATAAGTCATTTGTAAATCTAGAATAAAATTCGAGCTGTGTGAGAAGAAGCTGTCATCATCATATTTCTGATAACTCAAATTCACTGTTACCTTCATGCTTTTAATCTATTTAATCTACAGAAATGTTTTGTTTGTAAAAAATACCGAGAACTGCTAAATGTATCGCATGATTATAATAGTAATGAGAATCTGCAGAAATCATTTAGTTTTGATGACACAAATTCCTTTACAGTGTCTGAAGAACAAGCTTTTTATAATAGGAACTAATCCAAGTACATATTGGCCATCTTTAGATTGTAGCGTTATTTTAAAATATTCCTCATTTTATATGTCCGTCAATTCATCAACTGTAATAGAGAACCTTTGACCATTTTTAAATTTTTTCTATCAGGCTAATTTTCAGTTCCGCTTTTTCTCATTACAATAATTTGTAATCATTTCCACAACAGTATTTCTAGTTTTTGGCATTGCATAATGACATCCAGCTGCATATCCTTTTATTGCTTCGCTTTCCATGATTTTTTTAAACATATATGTTGTCAACTGCAGCACATTTTGCAAGTACTTCTTCTAACGATTCTGTTTCTGCATAACTGTATAGAAATTGTTTCAATTTTATGTTGGATTTCTTCATTTTCTGTAGACTGTCTTTTTGTTTCAATTATTATTTCATGTCGCTTTAAATGATTGATCATATCTATTGTATTTCCTTGCTTTGTAGATTTGACCAGTTTGCACCGTCTGGTTTCCATTTTTGTGATGATAACAATGGAACCTAAAAATTTAATTTATCACCACATAAGCCATATTATATTGATCAGTACGACCTAGATTCGAGCAATGTGATAATTAAATTAAGAAATGTAATTGTTTTAAATGGCAGCATTTGAAATGCAGTTCGTGTAATTGGAAAGAAATATTAATCTCGCGTTTATTTCTTTACATAGATAATTACGTATTTATATAATTAGTTGAACTGAAATATATTACTTAAATTTAATTAACCCATTAACGCCCAAAAGGAAATATTTACAAACAAAGAGACATTAATCACGGTTATCATTGCGTTGCCGTCATATTGAATTTTTTCGTAGACTACTAGTGCAATCTATTGTTGAAATGAGTCACTAGTTCTAGGATAATCATTATAGAAAAATATGAAATCCCGCCTTTAACAAGTGTAGCAATGTGAGTACAGTGAGAGGTGATTGGTTAAGATGAACTAACGGTAAATTTATTATTGAATATTTTATCAAGGCGCCCAGAAATTTTTAGTTTTGAAAAATTTGCTCGGGAAAATGTTTTTTCGTACAGAGAAAAGTTTCTTACAAAGAACATTGCTCATCAAGCAGTAAAATAACGTTTTATTTGCAAATATCTGCTAGAAAACAAAATGATCATTTTTTCAATATTTTTTTTTAAAATTAAATCACAATTTTCTGAAATTTAATTCTATTGATTTAGCACTTGTGAAATTAGCACAAATCGATTCATAGCTGAAAGTAATTAATTATTGCACGCGTTTCTGTAATTATTCTGCAATTATTTCTAACACAAAAGTGACTGATAAACCATAGAAAATACTGAATGTATTGTTATTGGCTGTTTGGCGTACTTTTCCTTGGTGTCATATTGCATGATCAGCGGAGTCATTCTAATTTAATGAGGATTAGTTTTATGGGCTTTTCATTATGACGTTTTTTTAATTTTATTATAACAAGTTTTGGTGAACTTCCGCCCGGGCGCTTTTTTGAAAAATTTTGTTGATCCTGCAAATACCCAAATGATTGAAGGAACCTGGAGCTATTTTAAAAAGAAATTTAGGGCTCGGAGCATCACAACTGATTGCAACATTACCGATTTATTTTATGAATTTATGTTTAAAAGAAAGTATGGTGAGAGATCCATTTATTAGGATAATGGAAGCTTTATATGATTAAAAGCATTATTTTTTTTTGCCTTTAAAATACAAATCTATTTTATAAACTTGTTAATTTTCTTATTTTAAATATATATTATTTTATTTTAAATATATAAAATAAAAAATAATCAAGGGTTAGGTTTTATTTAACTAACCACAAAAAATCGCCTAGGCCGGAAGCTCACCGAAGTTTTTTGAAATTTCACCACTGATTTCTTTTCAATTGATATTGTATTTATTAAAAAGCCTGAATATGAATCAGTAAATATATCGATGTTTTTTTGATAATTACAAATTTTCGGCACTGCCATTTTCAAGTGATTTTTTATTTGAAAAAAGCAGTGCCGAAAATTCTTGAATATCAGAAACATCGATATATCATTGATTTATTGTCTTCAAGATCTTTTTAATAAATATTTTTTATTTTACCTATATTTACTTACCGTACAGAATATTTCTTCGTGTGCTATTCATAAAACTGTCTCATTCTATTTCTTTGCGTATAACGCGATCTGTGTAACTGTCAATTTTTAAACGTTATAACAGAAATATTTTACGATTTAGAAATAAATATATATTTTACGGTTAATTTAGATCTTTCAAAATTATATTTAAGTGTAGTTTTTGTACAGTTTAGGTGCATTGGCATATCTGATCAACTTTTTTATACTAAAGACCAACTTTTTTTTAATTCAACTGTTTTGAGGTCTATACATGTACAAAGAATTTAGATCTTTAATTAGTATAACTTCAGTTTATTTCACTTCATTTTAAAATTAAAAAAATAAATACAAAAAAATTAATTAATTATTTTATTATAATAAGAACTTTTATTTCTTCATATTTTACCACTGATTATTTTATCCATTGAATTAAAAAGAGAGTTTGAAGACTAAATCAGTAATATATGGATGTTTGTCGGCATTGCCTTTTTCAAGTGAATTTGATCATTATTACATTAAATAATTATTGTTGGGGGATAATAAATTTATTGGTTTAATTATATTCAATTTATATTTTATTTTAATTACCCAAAAAATATTTCCTATTTTTTTTAAATTTAAAATTCTATAATTTAATTAAATTTTTAATTCTTTAATAAAAAAAACGTTTTTTATATTTTAAATTTTAAATATTTTTTTAATTTTAAATTTTAAATCTAATTAAATATTAATTTAAGTATTAATTTAGTTGAATGTTGATGGACGGTTTAAGTTTTTTGATGTAAAGAGTCTCAGCGGCTAATCTTTGCAATGAGTTTTTGAACGCATCTTTTAACATTTTACATTTTGTTTCGTGTAAGAGTAGTGCTGATTTGTGCAATTTTTTCCACTGTTCGTGATAATTGATGGTTTTGCTCTTGACGTGTTCGTTGAGTCTTGTTTGGAACGTTCTATGTGTTTCGCCTATGTACGATGCGTTACATCTTGTGCAAGTAATTTAATAAACGATGTTCTTTGAGTAGCAGAAACATTTGGTGGAGGATTGGCATATACAATCTCGATGAAATAGGTCTGATGTTAAAGATTTTTGAGACTTACGAAGCTGTGATTTCAAAGATGCAGCGGTTGTAAAAATTGGCCGAATATGAACTGGCAACTCCATATTGCGAATGTAAGCTCTGATTGTATTACATGTCCTATTGTTTAAAAAGGGAAGCGTAGGTATATTACTCGCTTATTGACATGTTCCTTTTGTGTATTATGCCTATTAGAGTTATACTCACTCAAAAAGTATTTTCTACGAACTTCTTTGATTATCCATTTTGTAAAAACCGTGTTTTAAAGTTTTTCAGGGTTTCTTGTTTTTTCGTTTTTTCTGAACAGTTCTTTATTGTTCTTTTTCTCTCTTCTACTAATAGAGCGATTTTTCGTTGGAGTGGAACGTGACTTTCCCAAGTAAGAATGTGTCCACTGTGTAGACTTTTAGTGAATAAATCTGTGTTTGGACCTTCAGAAGGACTTATCATGGTATCTAAGAAAGCAATATTGCCTTTCGGGTCAGGTAGTTCAAGAGTGAATTGAATATTAGTGTTAGTGGAGTTTCCATATGCCAAGATTATATTGCGAGGTACCGGGAGACTATGAAAATGTCATCAATGTATCTTTTCCACACCAGGATTTTATCTCCAAAAAATAATCTAATATTAGATTCTACATAATGCATTAGAAAATGGCTAAAATCGGCGAAAGGTTGTTACCCATAGCTAGACCATGAATTTGTTTGAACGGTTTTCCTTTAATTAACACAGTATCTGAGTTTATGGCTAATTTGACAATTTCTATGAAATCTTGTTCAGATAAGTCTGCAAAAACAGTTTCTAGTTTGAAGGTTTCGAAGAAAGAAGCTGCAACTGTGAAGACGTTGTTCTCTCCAGTGAGAGGGATGGATCCGTAAAGATTAGAGACATCAAGAGATCCCCAAAAGCATTGTTGCTCTGGTGATGTTGAAAGAGATAGGTTTGTAATTTCTGCAACAAATTGGATTGTGTTTTTAAGATGACAAGGGATAAAATTTAATAAATTTTTAAGGATTTCAGCAAGAATCTTTGAAAGAGTTGTGGATGGCGTGTCAACAGCAGATACAAAAGGTCTACCTTTTAAAGGATCTTTGTGATCTTTGGGCAACATTGTCATTGTACTAGGTAAAGGTTCACTACAATTGAATTTTGCAAGTAAATCTTTGATTTCGAGGTTAGTCTGTTTGTTAGTAATGACAGCAAGCTTCTTATTAAATGCGATCTGCGAGGAGGATGGTAAGATCATTTTTTTGTTGCGGTATAATTGGCGAGATGCTCTTTGAAGAGTGATTCATAATGATCTGTGTTTAGCGCCACAAGTTTATTTGTTTTATCTGAAGGCAGGATTGTTAAATCTTTAAGGTTTTTAAGTGTTTTTTATATTACGATAGAGAGATTTTTGTGTCGAGAGTTGCTCTTTCATGAGATAAGCCTGTTTCTTGACAATGTTCTTAATGTCATTTTCCATACAGCTGATGTTCTCATCGATGTCGTTTGGAAGGTCTGGCATTCAGATTGAGAAGAGGATTGTATTTTTCAGCGATGTTAGAAGATTCTGAATGAGATTCGGTTATTGATTTTTTTCTTTTTACAAGTAATCCAACTTGTCTTCTTAGACTCTCAAAAGTAAAAGTAGCCTATTTTCTCCAACAAATTCTTGCTCATCACTGTTACTGATGTTCCAGAGTCCCATAACATCTCTCTATTTCGAGTTTATTCAACATTATTTTACTTCAATTTCTTCCATCTTCCGTCCGGTACATCTCTTCTTCTGCCTCGTCTCTTCGACGTTCATTTCTTATTTCACAATTAATTGTCTTGACTCCACGGACGAAATGAAACCCATGGAGTCGCTGATGTTTTTTCCGTCTTCTCTCAATATAGTAGTATATTTCTCAGGGAAATTGTATCTATCTTCCATGTCGCTGTGAGCAGTTCTGAAATCCTGGCTGTTCTCGGTGTAATCTCTTCTTTCAGATTTTGAATCTTCTTCTTCTATGCGCGCTATTCTTTGATATCAGCGTGGAACTTCTTTCCGCAACGAAAACAATCTCGGAACCCGTGTCCTTCCTAGCCACATATCAGGCATTTATTTCCCAGTGGACACTCATACCTTCTATGTCCCCTTTCACTACAGCAAAAACAATCACCTACCGTTAATTTTGGGACCGATGCTTGTGGTAGTCCCCTACTTTCGTTGTACAGCCTCCTTGCTATATTCTTCATGGATATTATTGGTAGCTTCCTTTCTGAGCTATTCGGGAATTGTTCTCTTGTAGATTGTTCTCGACGACCATGGTTATTTCCTTCGTATTGTATAAGTCCGCGTATAGGATGTTCGTCTCTTCTTGATCTGTGGTGACTAAATGACTCTTCTGATAGTCTTCTTTGTGGTGATGTAGGCATAGGATCTTGGGTACTCTTTTGAATTCTCATTTGCCCTCCCTCAGTCACGCTAGCGTATGTTCTTTGTCCGATTGCTTTAATAAATTCCGTTTTATTGTTTCCATTTTTGTTACTTTCAAAGATTTTCGCCAATGATCTCGTTTCTTCAATTTTTGTTTCTGGTTTCGTCAATAGTATCTCCCTCAGTCTCGCATCGCGTGCTTTATTTGCGATGAGGTCTTGAACAATATCTTCTTCTGATCGTCCTGAATTTACAACTTCAGTTAAAGCTTTCCTTAGCCGTATCTCAAAAGCTGCAAACCTTTCATCATCTTCCTGTTCCATAGCTGTCAATTCTCTGATTTTGTCAGTTATTGATTTTTGTAATTGTGAACATATGTAAGAACCACGCTTTGGCTTTTACATCTGTTGTTTCTGTTTCTCTGGCGTTTCCCCACAATCGAAAGTGCTTGTCAATCGTTGTCCATTTGTCAGCAACCATTCTTCTGTATCTCTGATCCATTCTTCGGCTTCTTTTAAACCTCGTCCATCATATCGTCTGATGTTCAGTGTGAGCATGTCTTGGCATGATTTCGGTAGGCATTCAATTAGCGATTTTGTCGATTTCGAAATGGCGTTGATATTTTGATTTTCGGCGTGGTCGCCAGTTAAATCCATCTTTAAATCCATCTTTAAATTTCTGAGCAAAAATTTTGAAACCAACAATATATATTTAATCAAAGAATTTATAAATAACAAGTTTTAATTTTTCACAAAAACCGCCAACTCCAAACTATTTAAACAAACAGATATCTGACTCTCTTTAAATTAAATTTTTTATTAACTTTTTTTTCTTTGGTTTTTCCAACATTTTTTGAGCGCATCTATTAAAATGTGTTTAAATTTATCGAAAAATAGAATGGTTGTTGAGAAATATTTTTGTGATTCAAATATATGTTGGGTGGTTTAATGTTTTGATCAAAAGGACATGAGGAGGTTATCGACTTGAATTAGCAAAAATCCAACAATACTATATGTGATGTTTAAGCCAATTTTAAACTACTTAACCCTTGGACAGAGTTCTTGCCACACTCTTGACACGTCAACTCTGATATGGAGGCCATAGGTACTTATCATGGGTAAACCTTATTTGGGTCTGACTACCAACATTGGGTCGTCATCGGGGCCTCGAGCGTCAAGCTCGTGTATGCTCACATCTTCGGATTTCTAACCATTTCCCATTATGACCTCCTCTGGATGTGTTATTGGCAGACCAGCTTGTCATGTCAGGGTACAACAAACCTTAGATCGCTCTACTACCATATACTATACCACGCTTGATTGATCTGGTTTTACACCATATATGGAAATCGTCAGGGTAACCCTCATATGACCGCGTGCCACCTAATCAACTTGATGCACGGAGATGATGCCACCCGTGTCCTGTGCCGGTTGCTCCTCGTTGGCGACCACTCCCTATGTCCCAACCCCGGTCATCAATCTCACTAACGCGCCAATAATTGATTTGAGTAGTAGCACCCCTGTACCTCCAATACGCAAGCCAAAGAAATTTATAGAAGGCTGAGCAAAACGCAAAGAAACGGATGAGGAAAGCCGCTGCGTTGAGTCAGCTACCTGATGAATATTTATTGAGGAGGAATATTTGTTACAGGTAGTTAGTAGCTCCCTGCCACACGACCATCCGGTACTCCCACCCTCTAGGAAAAGGAATCGCTGGCGTAGCCATTTTTGTGTTTAATGGTTACGTAATTACTGCGAGGAGCTACGTTTATTTTTTCTGGGATTTTTACACTATAAAAGGCATGGAATTTTCTGACTATAGAGAGGGGGTCTTTGTGGATCCTGGGATTTTCAATACAAAATTCGATTCTCGCTAAAAAAGCCTTGGTAATTTAAGGTCCCAAGATATTTTCTGTACAAAATCTGATCCTCACTAAAAATGCATAGATTTTTCTGACTATAGTCACGATCAAACATGGGTGTTTTTGAGGTTTGACCAGTTTGCACTGTTTGGTTTCCATTTTTTGTGATGATAACAATGGAACCTAAAAATTTAATTTAATTTCCAGCAAATCATCCACAAAAAAGTAAGAAAAAATTGCAGAATTTTGGTGCTTTTAATAATTCTTTCTATAATTCTTTCTAATTTTTTAATCTTATCTTATTTAGATTTTTTCTTTTTTTAATCAAATTTTGTATAATATTTTCTTTTCTCCTCTTATTTTATTTTACAAACTTTTATTTATTTCTTGTACTTTTCCACTCGCTTTCTTTTCTAATTTGAATTTTTCGCATTTTTCCTAGTTGTCTTTTTCATTTTAATTAAACAATTTATTTATTTTCCTAGTTTTCGCAAAAAGGCAACAAATCGTCCTTAGGAATGGAAGCAGACCCAGATAACTGGTTAAGTCCAAACATATAATTACAAGGATTGTGTAATTGTAATGAATGCCGTATAAGTATCGTTTTCCAATCCTTTTAATTTATCCATGAGAGGCAATATATAATCGTTGCATAGATATTCTTGTCACTAACTTTGAAGCATCTATCTTTCTAATCTTTGTTCTCGAGGATAGTGCAAATCCATAGTTCCTCGTTCCGGCTTCTCATTGATTTAGCGTTTCCCTTCTAGTGTTATTTTTATTCTTCTATGACTATCTTTGCGTTTTTCGGACACATTCTTACAAAATTTACTAAACTCTATTCAGGCCCAAACAATACGCGAGTAAACACACCTACCTGATTGCGTACGAGTGCCATTCCCGTTATTTTTCTGTTCATTGTTAAGTGAGGTTCCACTATATATATGCATAATTTTATTAAACTCAATCGATTTGATTAGAAATTTTCAATTAAACTGTATAATATAAAAATACAAAGGAATATTGAATTAAATTTCAAATACAACACAAAGAGCCTTCTAATAGTCCTAATAGAAGTCAATATTGTCCATAATTTGGGAGCCCATTATGCAAAAAAGCAGGTATTAAATAGAAGAACGTGACTAAATCAATAACGAATATATAATTTCTATAAATTTAATTGGCTAATAAAAATAACGGAAAAACATAACAAATTCGTGAAAGAATCGAATTTGATAACAATGTGAGTATGGATCCAAACACACAGACACACACACACCACCGCGTCACTGATGCACACAGACACACACGTTACAGCTACGATTAATTGAGCAATGTTTGCATGCTTGACATAATTCTATAAGAAAACACGTAAAAATGAACTCAAATAAAATAGAAAAAAGAAATCTTCTAGAAAAAAATATATTTTCTCAGTTCATATTTGTGCTTCAGTTTCGCAAATTCGATTTTCTCCATTTTGGTTGTGTGACTTGTCGGATTTCAATGAAAATTTAATTCTATTGCTGGACTTTGGATTTTGATTGGTTGAGGAAGACTTGAATTGGACGCTAATATCGGTGGTATCAAGGGTAACATGTTCACTCTTGGTGCCTTGAATGTGAGGAAAACCCTCCAATTTTACTGATTTGTTCATTGCATTCTGATTAATATCCAACAAATGTACAAGATCTTCTGAAATCTAATGAATTGAAATCAATATAAAATTTGAATTAGAAAATAAATCTATTATTTATATTATAAATTAAAATTAATAGCTAATTGCCTACATTATTTTCGTAATAATTATTATATGGGATTAAATTGATGAAAAAGTAAAATTTAATTTTTAAAGGTTAGTAAATAATATTATAAATAATTAGAATAACTTGGGGGAAACCGATAGGGTGATTGAGATGTCATTCTGAAACTTGGAGAAGAAAATAGAAAAGCAAAAAATTGAGAATTGAGGAAGGAATAACAAAACAAAAGAAATGCAACAAGAAAGCGGAGAAAGGTCACTTATAATTAATAAGTGCAAGAAAACAAAAAGGAATTCCAAAATTGGAAAACAAACAAAACACGGAAAACAAAATCGCCATCTCCGAACTTTCAGAGATAACGTGGGAAATAGAAAAAGTATGAAAAATTCCAGAAGCAGAAATGGAAAAAAATGACAAATTATCCCGAGTACCCGAACTGCACAAATTATGGAGAGGCAGGAATGAAAAAAATGAATTATCACAAGTGTTGGACAAGTACGGAGTATAAAACCAAAAGTTTTCTTAATGGAATCAGAATAATTAAAAGGATAGTCGAGAAAATAATTCAGAATTAACCCTTTCAATATTGCTTACAATTCTTACAAATGATAAAAAATTAAAAAATTTCGATAATTATTGGGAACGTGTGATTTGTGAGGCGCTTGTTGATAAAATCATTTAATCCGAAAATTAATGAGTTTTTAAATAGGTTTTTTTTATATTGTATGTATTGATTGTTGTATTAAATTAAATAATTAATAATTAATAAAAAAATTTTAAATTATTAAATTAAATATATCGACCATATTGACATTCAAAACAATACAATATATGATGAATTTCCTATATTGAATTTCAAAGCAGTATTCAATATATATTGTTTTTGTCAATATATTGATTTGCTCAATAAACCTAATCAAGCCACCAAAGGGAACTGATGCACTTGACTAGTGGAGGATTCATAGTGAAAGGTTTCCATTACTTTCTTCCATGGCAAGACACTACTTGGCCATTCCAGCATCCTCAGCTTCTTCAGAAAGGACATTTTCCAAAAAAGGTCAAATTGTCAACTGTCACCGAACAAATTTAGCACCTGAACAGGTGAATAAATTGATATTCATTCATGAAAACTTGAATAAAGTTTCAATTTCAAAACTGAACTTGTATTCTGATGACAGCGACGACAATCAGACAAAAATGTTTGAATAACCAGTCTTGTTTTTATTCACTGAAGACGCATTTATAAACAACAAATATATAAATTATTTTATATTGTAAAATTTCTATTTGATTTGAATTTGATGTTAAATAATGAATATTCCAAGATATTTCTTTCTTTCTTTCTATTTTGGATAAAATGTACCCTAAATTTTACATTGGGTTATAACCAAGCTCACACCTAGTCTTAGTTAACAATGGAATGTTACAAAATGTAGTTCATTTAATTTTTTAGTGAAATGCATTCAAGGATGAATAGAGGAGAGAAATGGCCTCAATAGATATTCCTGTCAATGTTTGGAGACAAAACTCAGTCCTACTGCTGTAAATGTCACATATTTTTTATTATTGACGGACTTGTTGAAGTTATTCCATTTCAATTCTTATATAAAAACCGCTTTTATTTTTATCCCAAATATAACTTGTTTTTGTAATTTTTTTTCAAAATAATTTTCCACAGTACTTTGAAACTCTATTTTTTAAATTATATTTTGAATTTTTCAAAAATTTGTGAAATACTGTAATTTACAGTGTAAAACTTTTTCTTGAAATTCAATACGTTCAAAATAATTTCTTTTTTATATTGAATATTTTTTTTATTTTGAATTTTTTTCAAAATATTGTAAAAACTATATTGAGTTTCAAAACAATATTCAAAAGATTATTTATGTATTGAATTTCAATACAATATTCAATAAATTCAATATTTTTCATGAAATTCAATATGTTCAAAATTTTCAATCCAAAATGCAAGTGCTTATTGCTAACAAACAGTAGACACGTGTCACGCTTATTACTAACTGTGTTTTTATATGTGCTCTGCTCGGAATCGCCAAATAATCTATTTATAATTTTATTTTACTTATTTAGTGTGCAGCAATAGTTTTTATGAGTTTTTTATTTCCAAAAATTATTGGGATATTATATTGCATCAGTATTGAAAATTTGTTTTTCCTGTCAAACTAAATATTTTGTGCTATAAATATTACATGAATTATTAAAATAAAAAAATCGTATTGAAAGGGTTAAAAAGTAGAGAAATTAGAAATTGGAAAGAAAAAATATTGGAACTAAACTGTGCGATAAAATTGAGTTCAATAAGAAAGGTTTAAAGTATACTGAATAAATTCAAGTCAAAGCAAAAGAGAAGTCAATTCAATTTACCATAATATTGAGTCAGATCAGCGGTTGCGATTGTTAAGTAATTGGGAATTATACGAGGTAGAGCTATTTCTCACGTAGTGTTGAAATAAGCTCTATATTTGAGTGTTGAATTGATCGAGACTTATTGATAAACTTATTGCGTACTTTACTTGAAATTG
Organism: Schmidtea polychroa; assembly: GCA_959609185.1. Taxonomy (NCBI): domain Eukaryota; kingdom Metazoa; phylum Platyhelminthes; order Tricladida; family Dugesiidae; genus Schmidtea; species Schmidtea polychroa. Next base: position 76,851 of record CAUHTR010007247.1, on the reverse strand, counting down.
ACACAATCTTACAGTTTTAAATTACAATGTGTTGGAAATATCTGAAGTTGTCCAAATGCTTTATATGTTGAGGTTTGGCTCGTTCAGAGCGTAAGTTTTGATAGCCATGTGGAGGCAAGGACGTAAATAATAATAAATAATAAATAATTACTAAAATTAGAATAAATTACTATATAAATATATAATTACTATAATTAATAATTACAATTATTTAATCAATATAAATATATAATTACTATAATTAATAATTACAATTATTTAATCAATATAAATAAGCGAACTTTTATTTAGAAAGGAGCAAAAAAATATTCTCAGCTAAAATAATCAATTAGTGATTCATAGCGATTTAAGAATAAATTTTCATACTAGGGCTTAATCAATATTGATTATAAGCCATTGTCAGAGAACAGTTGTCCCAAGAAGATTAGTTAGGAGAATAATAACAAAATAGATCGTTGAGATCACAGCCGTTACCAAACGAGTTGGTATATAAACAGAAGATATTTTCAGAATTGTCAGACAAATTTTACTCAAGCAATTTCGGCTTAGAGGAAAATTATTAAACTCGGAACAGAGTAAAAGCTATAAAGATTCATTTAATAGAAAAGAGAGAATCAATAATATTCCTAACCGTAAGGTTATATTAATAATTATTTATTATAAATATAAATCTTTGCACAACCCGGCCACGAGAAGCAGCATTTCTGTCTGTCTTACTCGCTGGAAATTTAAATACTAGAGGGCTATATTGATTTAGACGATCGCGTAAAATTCGGGTAACCCTTACTTCTTGATCCAAACCAGTGCTGTGAGCAATTAGATCCAGCATTTGTCACTTATATCTTAGTACGGTTTGTATAACCGATAATCTTTCCTTCATAGTATTCAGTGGCATTTTTGGGAAACATAATTATTGCATTTGTATATTTGTGCATATTTAATAAAGTTCTTTATATTCACGTCTTATTTAATCCATATTAAATTATATATCTACACGCACATATTTTATATTTATATCTTTGGAGTCGGATATAATCTCTGTGTTAGGAAGAATCAATCCACCTGATCAGAACCTAACATATATACATAAAAAACACGTCAAAAAAGTCAAATGAAAGGTTAAAAAAATGAGCAATTGAAACATTAAATTGGAAAATTTAGTCTTAGAAATAAATGAAAAAATTATGTGTATTAAAAAGAAAGTTTATTATAAAATATTTCATTCAAAAATTGAAATTTATTTTGCATTATTGCGCCCGGTTTTAAAGAGACTTGAATGACTAGAGAATGTAATATGACAATCTATTAAGATTTCTTGAATGTAACTTTATCGGTGTCACCAATCTTGCCTGTATTCGCAAACCAGATCCATAAATGAACTAGAATCTCGTTTCGACGAGATTAATATTTATTGCCATTGAAACAATTTTGATACAAATTCTCTTATAAACACAAAATTCAATAATAGTTTCTTGGTTAATCAGAAACATTGAAAATATCAATTACGGACTTTTAAATCAAGTTAGAAAATAAAAGAACTGCATATAAACGTTTATTAAATATTGTGTAATGTACAATAATTTTTTACTTTTTACTTTTTTTTAACAATTGTAATTTTACTTTTTTTTACTTTTTTTTTTAACAAGGGTTTACAACGTTTAGTTATCTCGTTTGGCGTATATCGCGTTTTAAAATGATTAAAAGAAACTATAATTTACTATGGTAAATTATCGCTATACAAATCTTGAAAAATAATAAAAAAACAATAAAAAAATACGTAACAATATTCTAGAAATTGCTCTATAAAATACAGAAAATTAGAAAAAGGATTTTTAATTTATAACATTTGTATGGCTACCCTAGAAAATTAATGTTATTCGAATTAAATTTTAATTTATTATGGCACAAATTGTAAATTCATCAGAGGAATGTACATGTAAAGATGAAGTGAGAGTTTAAAAAGATGAAGGAGAAGAAGAGGATGAAAAAAATCGCTCATCAGAAAATTTGTCTGAAGATAAAGTTAATTTAGTGACAGAAATTGAAGATCAGAAGTCATTGGATTTGAGAAGTGCAAATTTGACTCTAAAAAGTGCTATTATTGATTTTTGGGTGTAAAAAGTCCAATTTTGTGTTTTATCTTTTCACACTAATTTTTCAAAAATTGATTTTCCAAAACTAGAGATTTAGAAAAACACTTTTCGAGGATTTAAAGTTCTTCGGCGAGAAAGTTTTTAAGGAAATTCTTTGAATATTTTTTAAGTGAAATATTGATTTTTGAGTGCAGTGCAAATTTGACTTTCTAGAAAGTGCTAATATTGATTTTAGGATGTAAAAGTGCAGTTTTTGTGTTTTATCTTTTCACACTAATTTTTCAAAAATTGATTTTATAAAAATTTCGAGATTTAGGAGGAACATTTATCCCAACGACAATTTTTACAAATCTCTTTGATGAATTTGCCGAGAAAAGTTTTCATGGAAATTCTTTGAATATTTTTTAAGTGAAATATTGACTTTTGAATGAAGTGCAATTTTGACTTTAGAAAGTGCAAATATTGGATTTTTCGGTGTAAAAGTGCAAATTTGACTCTAAAAAGTGCTAATAATGATTTTTGGGTGTAAAAAGTCCAATTTTGTGTTTTATCTTTACACACTAATTTTTCAAAAATTGATTTTCCAAAACTAGAGAAAGTTTTTTAAGGAAATTCTTTATATATTTTTAGTGAAATATTGATTTTTGAGTGCAGTGCAATTTTGACTTTCTAGAAAGTGCAAATATTGATTTTAGGATGTAAAAGTGCAATTTTTGTGTTTTATCTTTTCACACTAAATTGTGATGGTTTGAAATTTTTCAAAAATTGATTTTATAAAAATGTCGAGATTTAGGAGGAACATTTTTTCCAACGACAATTTTTACGAATCTCTTTGATGAATTTGTCGAGAAAAGTTTTTTATGGAAATTGTTTGAATATTTTTTAAGTGAAATATTGATTTTTGAGTGCACAATGCAAATTTGACTCTAAAAAGTGCTATTATTGATTTTTGGGTGTAAAAAGTCCAATTTTATCTTTTATCTTTTCACACTAATTTTTCAAAAATTGATTTTTCAAAACTAGAGATTTAGGAAAAAACTTTTCGAGGATTTAAGTTTTCGACGAGAAGTTTTAATAAGGAAAAATATTTTTTTAAGTGAAATATTGATTTTTGAATGAAGTGCAATTTTGACTTTAGAAAGTGCAAATATGGATTTTTGGGCGTAAAAAGTCCAATTTTTGTTTTATCTTTTTACACTAATTTTTCAAAAATTGATTTTCCAAAACTAGAGAAAGTTTTTTAAGGAAATTCTTTATATATTTTTTTTAGTGAAATATTGATTTTTGAGTGCAGTGCAAATTTGACTTTCTAGAAAGTGCTATTATTGATTTTTTGGGTGTAAGAAGTGCAATTTTTGTGTTTTATCTTTTCACACTAATTTTTCAAAAATTGATTTTCCAAACTAGAGATTTAGGAGAACACTTTTCGAGGATTTAAAGTTTTCGACGAGAAGTTTTAATAAGGAAAAATATTTTTTAAGTGAAATATTGATTTTTGGATGAAGTGCAATTTTGACTTTAGGAAGTGCAAATATTGATTTTTGGGTGTAAAAAGTGCAAATTTGACTTTAGAAAGTGCAAATATTGATTTTTGGGTGTAAAAAGTCCAATTTTTGTTTTATCTTTTTACACTAATTTTTCAAAAATTGATTTTCCAAAACTAGAGATTTAGAAAAACACCTTTCGAGGATTTAAAGTTTTTCGGCGAGAAAGTTTTTTAATGAAATTCTTTGAATATTTTTAAAGTGAAATATTGATTTTTGAGTGCACAGTGCAAATTTGACTCTGAAAAGTGCTAATATTGATTTTTGGGTGTAAAAAGTGCAATTTTGTGTTTTCTCAAAATTTATATAGAAATTAAATACCGAAAATTCTAATAATTACTTGTTAATAATTAATAACCGTATTTAATAATTATTATATATAATAAATAAAGGATTTTCATTTATTACCTTCTCCGGCTTAAAATTTGCATTGGTAATCACGTTTTCATTGGTCATAGTTTCTGCGCGAGGTTTGATAATGGTTTTAAGACCGATTGGATGATCGGAAGAATTGATACAAAACGAATTCTGAATAGCATTCACTGTCAGCATAACACTGGTCATAATTTCATAGTTGGCTCGCATTTCTATTTTATTCAACGCCTCTGTCGCCATGGTAACGTAATCTTGCTTAAAAAGGAGAAAATAAATTCCATTTGATAATTCATTTAGAGTATCACTCGACACATCGATTCGTGGTTTTATAATCAATGAGGATATTCTGGATGCCAGAGCACAATAACTTTCAAGTGATTCCACTGAATAATCTGAAAGATAGCGATTGTAAATTTGGATCAAACTGGGAATTAAATGTTTGTCATTTACTACAGTTGTGATGGTTTCTGGTACTGTTAGACTGTAATTAAGAAATCCAATCAGGACGTCCTACTGGCGAATGAAATGTCGATCCATCGGTAAAGGAAGGTATGAAAAATAATGGTTTATCTTTATCAGAATCATCCAAAATCTTTGGTTTCAATAGATTGTATATACTCAATAGACAAGTTCTTATTAATACTAAACTATTATCAATAGTTTTATCATCTTTATTTGTTGTAAAAGACAAAATTAAATAATTTTCTAAAATAATAGGCAAAAAATCTAACGCCATTTTGTTAAGATTAGAATTTTCGTTGAGCAAATTTATAAATTTGGTAACATATTGATTCAATTTCTGCCCTCTTTGCTATGGCTTGTGATAATTTATAATAAATTTCTTGTTACCAAAATATTTTGTAAAAAATCCAGAGTAGCCATTATTGTCAGATTTAAATTCCGAAAGCCAATCTTTTAATATTTGATTTGATTTCATAAGAAGGAATTTTCTAAAATTTAGTTTAACAATGATATAATGATGATAAAAATTTGTTAAGAATTTCAAAAAAATTTAAACAAAGATTTTACTAAAAAAAGAAATTTAAAAATTGCGGAAGGAAGATCTTATCAAATGTATGTTAGCTAGAATTAATAAAACAAGAGGCACTTAAATTTTAGATATATTAAATTAAAATTCTCTTATCAGAATCAATTATAAAAAAGTAAATTCATTTCATAATTATAATAAAATTAAATTAATATTTTACTATATTTATAAAAACAATTTCTTAGAATGTGTTTATTTTCAGATATTTGCCATAACACTATTATGTGGTTTTGAGTTAATATTATTAATTTGTGGCTGTGGAAATTCATCACATCCAATGATATCAAACGCCTAACCGTAAAACTCAAATAGCTGTTAGGCTAGAGCCGAAAAGTTTATAGCTTGTTCAGATGAGTCGGAATATCTATAATGTCTATAATTATACATCATATAATACAAAGTAAAGTGCACAACACATTGAGGATAAGTAAAAAACGTATAATAAAATTGATAAACGCAAGAAGTTGCAATAACTAACATAGTTAAAAGAGAAACAATGCATTTGAAAAATCTGCCAACTTGAAAATAAAATAAATAATTAATAATATAAAAAATTAAGAATGATATCTAAAAAACTTAATCAAATTTTCAGAGACAATCCAATATTCAATTTATGCCGATCAGTTGGATGGGACAGAAAACCCAAGAGGAAAACCTAAAATGGACCTCTTTGGAGTTTGACATCAGTAGACCGGCTGATCAGAGAGTAGCAATGTAGACAGCTGAGCTTTTCAGGGTAGGTCTTCGCTTGGCGCTCAGAATGGTTCGACAGTTATTACTGTTTGGAATTCGGGTTGTGCATAGGGGATGAATTTGTTGACTTGAGGCCCGAACAGTAAATTTGAAGAACCAGCGAGGGTAGAAAACTGGAGCGACTAACGACTAGTCCTAGAATAGGAAATGTTGTGCAAACCCGTCCAAAATGACCAAGTCACGAGTAGTTCAGGTATTCTGAGGTGTCGGTTAGGAAAACTAAAATCAAACTAAAGCGACATACATTATACAATGTATAGGGTAAAAGACTGTCTCGGGGATTTAGTCATTAGATTCCGTGTTGGTCAGAATTAGAAATATAGGCAGATCCTTGTTTAAACTTTTTGAAGAGCACACTGAATAACATCAATCATTGTAGAAAATCTAGGACAACATTTATGAATTGGGAAATAAGGATGGATCTTCGAAAAGGAAAATTTTTAAATGTTACATTGAATAACATCAAGTAGCAAGGACTATAATTAATCGAATAAGGAGAGAAAATAATCTAAGAGAGGGATGGATGTAAAGCGACGTAGGACCTTCTATCAGCAGTACAGAACTCAAAAATGAAAAGTTAATAAGAAAAAGTTCTGGTAGCGGAGCTAACCTGCTAATTGATTTTCAGCCACTATGTACATTACCAACATGCTTGTTGCTATGGTTACACAAATGGTAAGAAGTTAATTAATCATGAAGTCGTTTAGAGAAAAGTCGATGCTAAATTTATAAGTAACCCTAGAACATTAAAATGACACCTCCCTAAGCGCCATACATCTGCACAATCACAACATCAGTCAAATAATCAATCCAGTCTTAAATGGATTTGTCACAATTGTAACCATTTGATCATCAGACACGAGCTTTTGTACAAAGATCATTGTTGGGTTAAAGCCGAAAAGTGGTCGTGCCCAATTTCTCTTGTCCCTTCACTGTTTGCTCAATCTCTTATTCATTGCTATCTATCTCGGACTTCTATATTAAACACTTTCACAAAAACGAGTTTCAGAGAATTAAAAAAACGAGATTATGCGATTAGCATTCTCTGTCGAACCATCTGCGATAATGTTGGCGAAATTATATTATAGTCAGGGCCTAGGAGAGAGATTGCGGGGCCAGGGGCCAAATTTTTTTTGGGCCCCTTTTTAATAATTAAAAAATATATATAGTTAGCGACAACACAATATAAAAGCAAATTTTATTATATTAATGATTTACGGGCTTTTGAAATTGCAAATTTATCAATTATTTCACTAAAATTTAGGTTTCTTGCAATATCGTTATTAATATGCAGCATTGTTAATCCATTTAGCCGCTCTTGTGCCATTGTAGATCTCAAGAAATTCTTAATACGTTTTTGAGCTGAAAACGTACGTTCAGTCTCGGCTACAGATACCGGGATTGTCAAAAATATTCTTAATACAACCACAAGATTTGGAAAAATTGACTCCGAATTCATTTCAATAATAGATTTAAGCACTTCTTTTGGCTTTGATGATTTGAAGTTTGAAACGCTTTTAAAAAATATCATTTCATCATACAGGTCTGATGAAATGTCATCCGAAAATTTAGAGACAAATAACATTTACACCTAAACCCGAAATATAAAAGTTTCTATAAAACACGTTGGTGTGTGCATCAGTGGATGACTCATCATTTTTTAGTGTGAAGTTATTTATTTATTCTTCATTTATTCAATTTTATTAATGGTTTTACAAGCAAATTTTTTAAATATAAGTAACAATTTAAGGCTTGAATTTTGATTTTATATAATTATGAGATCATTATTCAAGTTCTTAAATATTAATTTTAGCCAACATTTTGATTATAAATTATTTTTAATTAATTTTCAGATTTTTTCAGATTTATATGATATTTTATGAATTTATTTTGGAATTATTTCGATATAATGTAAGTCAAATTTATTTTTAACTATAAATAAATAAAATAATCACCAAACGCATTTATTTTTAAAGACATTTAGGAAAGATGGATAAAATAGTTTTTTTAATCTTCTTTCTCCAACTCATTGATAAGACCAATTTTGTCATTTTATGTAATTCTATGAAAATATTATTTTTTTAAACAAGTTATTAAAATTTATGATTTTCGAATGTTGATGGACCTTGTTGAAAGTCGTTTGACAAGAAATATCTGTGATATGCTGTAAAAAATTTTAATTATTTGTAATTAAATGAAAAATTCTTACATTGTCAGATCTTCACCTTCGCAAAAAGGTAGCGTTTCCAGAGAAATATCTGAAAATCTAAAGAAATATTAACTTCAAAAATATTTTTTAAATAGATCTTGTGATGTTTTGTTGTCCTTTTCTCGAAAGTTCAAAGTAGAGTTGTCCGATTCAAAAATCTAAAGTTTTTCCCCCCATGATTTTTTAATATATTAAAATTAATGATATGTTAACAATATATTAATTACTTTTAACTTTCAGAATAAAAACGCTATAATAAATTTGCATGTATTTTATATTATGTGTGCTGTGTTTGTACGTAAAATTATTTTTCTGTCACTTTCTCAATTCCTATATAAAAACTTTTAACTTTTTGGAACATTAAATTTTTGCACACAGGTAAGTTTGTTACTATAATTTTATCGAGTTTTTTTTATTTATTATAGATTTTATAGAAACTTTTATATTTCGAATTTAGGTGTATGAATTATAATTGTTTCGGCTGATTTTGTTTCTTTTATGCCATGTGCTCGCGATTGTGTGAGTCTTTTTATTTTATTTTGGCCGCGTCTGTGTGCGCGAAGTTTGACAGCATTTTTTTGAGTTGTTCGCGTATTTTGAATTGTGAATTTGATTTTTTTGAATTACTATTCGTTTTCTAGAATTTTTGCGATTAATCAATTTTTTGAATAATATAATGGTTTCTCTTGGATTGATCTTTAATATTTGCAATAAATTTAATAGAAACAATAGAATCTGAGACATTTGCATTTCAATTTGAAATCGCCCAATTGTTGAGCCTTAGTATCAATGCTTTCTATTCCAACAAAAAAATATTTATGCGTGAATTAAATTCAAATTATGGCGATGCATTAGACAAAATTGGATACATAAGCTTAGCAGATCCACCAATTCTTGGACACAGCAAAGGATTTAACGATTAAAACTATTCCCGATAAAGATGCAGGAACTTTAACTATTGACTGATTTGATTAACAATTTTTGAACTAAAACATTAATTAAAGCACTTCAGGGTGTTGAAAATATTATCAACAGAAACAATAATAAATTTTTAACTCCATAGAGAAAAGAAAATTTAAAAAGAAAATAAATAAAACCCACCTCTTCGCATAAATTTCCTCACTGTTGCCTCAAAATATCATCATTCCCGACTCGCAAATCCGTTTCCTCTAAGAGATTCGTCTTTTCCTTAAAATCACCTGGAATTCATAACGGGATTCATTTCGAGATCTATCTGTCTCATTCATCTGCATTACTATGGACTACTAAAATTATATATAAATTCATTGAATAAAACATAAATATTTGACAAAATTTATGACATGAAATCATAAATTACATTTAACCGTGGGATAATTTTATCTCCTCTGGCTTGATACTTCTTCGGTTGATTTTTCTGTGAATCCGAATTCTCTCAAACGGTTTAATTTGTAGGTTTAATGCCTTTGATCCGCAGAATTTTCTTCGCTTCTAGTTTGAACTTGGGATTGTTAATGGGACGGTTTTCAATTTTAGCAATTTCTTCTGTTTCGTTTTGTTTTCGTTGGTGGTGTAGTTTTCTAGCTTTTTTGTTTTTTGGTAATAAAATTAATAATCCTTATATTACGAGTTTATTATTGTAGAGTAAAGTTTGTTTTGCTTTTGTATGTCATTTGAGTTTTTTTAAGGGTTTTCTTTCTCAGCGTTTGGTTGCTTTTGTCTGTAGATTTTTATTTATTATTTTTTTAATCGGGTTTTTATACCCGTTTAAGCTCAGGTAAGTGTCTGCTGTGTGCAGAGCCCTGCCAATCCTTTTTCTCTGACTACCCGAGCAATTGTTATGATTAAGCCAGTGTAGATGCTTTTTGAATCAGCACTTACACTTCTGTAAAAGAAAAATTGTTAATTTTATTAAAGTCTATATTTATTCTTTTGACACGAAAACTCCTTTGTAATTGGTTTCATAGACTCCTTCCACACATTTCATCTTCTTTCCCTTTCTGATGAATCTGAAAGTGTCTGTTTGGTTATCTGATACCAGTACTGAAGGTGTGTTTTCTGAAGACACGCAGTCTCTCCAATGTATGTGGCATTACACCCATTTGTTGGGTTTTATTTTTAAGTCGGTTCTTTCTTTGACTCCTCGTGTTCTTATTCAACCAAATAAATTGAAACTTTACACAGAATAATTTTATTTAACTTCAATCAAATTACAATTGTTCCTTATTTGTACCTTTCTCTCAAGACAATTTTCCGCTCGATAAGGTAGAAAACATAAGTGGTGATAACTTTTTCTGGTACGAGTCTTACCTTTTTTTGAATTACTAGATTTCTTTTTTCGATCACTGATCGCCGGATTTTCTGAGCTTCTCTTTTCTCTTTTTTTCTTTTCGACAAAATGGAGGCTTGCTTATTTCTGAACTCCCTTTTTATACTGTTTATGAAATGCCAATTATCTAGAGAATTGCAGATAGTTATTTCCCCGGGAATCCTAAGTCAACATTTGAAGGTTTGTTAATTGTTTTAAATTGTTTACCCTTGATTTGGGCTCGAAATATTTTCTCTCTTATCTGATTCCTCGGGTCTCACTCCGCATCGGGTTTCCCATTGGCTCGGGCTTCCCACTGGCTCAGGCTTTCCATTATTGCCTTAACTTTCCTTGTGAACACCTTATTAAATTTTCATTATAATTTCTGGACTCGTCTATCAATTTGGCGTTCAACCATAACCCCGTTCAATATTGAATTTTTATTTTTAGTAAGTTTTATTTAATTTTGCACTTTTATTGATTTTATTATTGTTTGTTATGTTTTCCTTTTGCATATAATTTTTTTGGTTTTTGCGCTAACCCCAACACATTACATGAAAATCGATACACAAGTTCTGAACATAGAATTTTGTTGTTTGTAAAATTTTTTGTATAAAAACAATTTTTAATTTTTAAATTTAAATTTATTTTTTATATTAACGTTAAAAAAGATTTTTGTATGAGAATGTTAACAATTTTGTGCATTTTTAAAATTAAAATAATTTTTTTGTGATTAAAAAAATGTTNTTTTTAAAATTAAAATAATTTTTTTGTGATTAAAAAAATGTTTTTCAAAATTTTATTAAAATATCTTTTTGATACAGTTTGATTATGATTATTAGTTTCCAATTGGTTTGAATATTATTATTTTCATTTTTTGTGATTCTTAGCCCGAAGAAGACTGTTAAAAGGTCGAAATATATATATAGCAATGTTATATTTTTTTATAGTTAGAGATTTTTTATTTTTATTATTATTATTACAGGCTGTTTCCCGTAAAAAACAACGGGACAATTTTTTAGTTTCGATATATTACAATTCCGGCTGAAAATTTATATTTAATTGTATTCAAAACTTTTAACCATAAAAAACCTTATTTAATTGAAAAGCTCTTTAATGACAAAATTTTTAGTAAATGTTTTCGAGTTATTAAGTAATTGCTCCTGATATTATGTCTCTTTAATTAAAATAATTAATATTTATCTACTTATAATTATAGAGTAGTATAAACAATTATTTATCAATTTAATTTTTTTAATAGCGTCTATCCGACAAACAAACAACGGAAATTATGATATCTGATTTATTATTATTATTATTATTATTATTATTATTATTATTATTATTATTATTATTATTATTATTATTATTATTATTATTATTATTATTATTATTATTATTATTATTATTATTATTATTATTATTATTATTATTATTATTATTATTATTATTATTATTATTATTATTATTATTATTATTATTATTATTATTATTATTATTATTATTATTATTATTATTATTATTATTATTATTATTATTATTATTATTATTATTATTATTATTATTATTATTATTATTATTCGAATTTTAATAGTCAATATATTTCAATTTAAAAGCGAAATAAGTTTTGTTTCATACAGTTTTAAGTTTAAATAAGTAGAAAAATCATTTAAAATTATTTCTTTGTAAATATGGAAAATTTAAATAATAACTTATAATTGATAATCAAAATCTATTATTAACTTTATTTTCAATACATCATAATGTTTAGGATTTATATCGTAGCTATGTATTTAGTAAATAAAGATTTCCTCCTAGGTGACCATCAGATAATCACGCATCGACGCTATCACATATGGTTACCAATTGGGAAATTTACCAATTTGCCGTGTGATCCTTTTTTGTATGAAAATGATAAAAATTCTTCCCAGAAAATCATTATAAAATTTGCTGCCGTTGAATGGTATGACATCGGAGGATTTTATTTGCGAACAGGATTTATTCTCCCAGTTCGAGCTTTTAGTGAAAGATCTTTGTATGGTTTTGTCTGTAATTTACTCGATAAAAATGGGGACTTATTTCGTCGAATTGAACACCATGTAACCGCTCACAATCAACCTACAGTTTTATGGACTTATACAATTCATTTGAACCGGTATCTTTTATTAACCAAAGAAAATATGTTGATAAAAGACATAGAAACGTTGTTTAGAAATATTAGCTTGATTTGTAACTCAATTTGTGAGAAATTTGAATTTTGTCACTATCAATTTGTTTTTTTCCATAAATCCCCATATGATGAATATCTAACCACCACCGATGGGCAACCGGACCCTACAATTGAAGATCAAATGAATAAATTGCTTGGACATTCTCAAACTCTAACGTTCTATTTTAAAGTCGATTTCCTAACGTATTCCGATTTGATTATAGATCCATACTCTTTAGAATTTAAAACTCACGTCAGTCGAAAAGAGCTAAACTTTTTTAAATACTTCGAAAAGGTCGTCGTAGACAATTATTTAAAAAACTATATCATTACTAATGGACTAAGACCTACAAATTTTGAAATAGAAATTATCTGTCCTGGTGGGTCAGAAGAGGTTATTGGTTACGTTGGTTGTCATAGTTGTGTAGCTGGATATTATGCGAAACCCGGAGGCAGATGCCAACCTTGTGAATATGGAACATTTCAAAGCAATGCAGGATCTTCAAAGTGCAATAAATGTCCTTACATCTATAAAACTTTAGAAAGAGCAAGTACAAAAGAAGAGGACTGCATTTTTGATGGACCAATCTTAACAGCAGCTTTTTACTATTATAGCAGTAGGATATGGGATAACATTGTAGCCACTCACCGAACGTTTTCCTTTAGATTTCTTGCTTTCACCTTGATTTATTTGGTTATTGCATTCTTTATTATTGGTTGGTTAAGTTATCGAATTCATCTCTATCGAAAAATCAGACGACGAAGGGATTTAGCTTTCGAGCAACTTTTAACTGCATGTACAGTCGGAAACATAAATATAAATATTAATGAATAAGTCATGAAAATATTTTATTCGAATAATCAAATATTAGAAATAAATCAGCAAGTGATAAATGAAGTCTTGAACTAAGTCTTTCATTCATAATCTGAAAATATATCACATTTTAAAGTAAGAATCATAAACTTTAACAAAAGTATTAATATGTGTGAACCTGAACCTTTAGTAGACCTTTTTCGTGCAGTACCAAGTAAAAAATACTCCCAGGCCCGTTTCTCATGATTGGGAATACTATCATTGCCTGTCCTGGGTACTTGGCCGCCCTTTATGCTGCCTTTGTTTTTTATTAAAAAATTAAATTTTTAGAAAGTACAAAAATATTTCTTTAACCCAAAGGAGAGACCAACTTCTCTAAATTGATCGATTGGTAACATCATTGGGTTATTAAAGAATAATCAAAAAATAAAAACTTTGCAACACCATCAGGTTTATATCATGAAAAAATTACGAAAACATGTAACAATACAAATCTAAGAGGAATTAGAAAATTTTGAAACGGTGAATGTTGTGATTGCTGATTGTATTAATGTTTATAAAAATTACCTAAGTTCATATTTTAGGAAAATCACTTCAGTTTAAGGGCATAAGTACAAAAAAAGAATAAATAAATTGATGCAAAACTAGTAAAAATTTCAAATATTTACATTCCGGAGTTCCGGGAATAGATCTACTGAAATTCTGGGGTATCCCATTATTCTGTATTGTAGTAGTAAAAATGTCATCAGGTTCTTCATTTGCTTGATTAATGAGATTTATTTGTGAATCGACTGGTGACTCTGAATATTCTACAGATTTCTCATGCTTCGGTGATTTCGGTTTCGGAGCTTCAGCGTAGTATATTGGACCACTGACTTTTGGGGGTGGTCTCGATATTTTCTTTTCCACTATGATGTAAAAATATATTTTTAAATAAATTTAATGTAAATATTCAGCCATTTTAATTAATTCTAAAGATTTTCGACTTTAATTTTAATTCTATCAAATAAAATCAAAATCGAGATGATAACTCATAACAAAAAGTTAGTGTCGCCATTTAGTCATGGGTAATTTTTTTAGATTTCTGTAAATTCTATAACCTTCACATAGCTCAAACAAAAATTGAAAGTCATTTCTCCATCCAGGAATTTCTTGTGACAAGCTTACTTGAAGCGTCAGTTGAAGAGCGCGACATACATAGTTTTAAAGCGCTTTCAGACGAATAATTTGAAGATATTTCATATATTGCTTGCTCACTTTCGTTATTGCTTGAGATGCCACTTACGCTTTCATTTAAACGTGCAAAAGAGTTGCTGCTAGAAGGTGATATATTCGCTTGGAAGCATGGATTTCACAACATTCGATGCAACTGTAGAAACTCGTGGCTGAATTATTTCAGAAATATTTGAAATGCTGTGAAAACTTTAATTAATTGTTACTTAAAAAGTCTTAAAAAATATTAAATTTCAAAAATTTCTGAAATGCTGTAAAAATTATTAAATTTATTAAAACTAAAATAAACTTTATGAAATTTCATTTTCTTGACAACACAAAATAGATTTGTCTGAATTTTCATTGAAAATCTATTCCGCCATTTTTTCCAATAAATATTTCAATAATAATAATTAAAAATGTAATTATTCCATGCAATAATTCTAAATATCGAAAGTTTGCATGTAATTTTTACTGTGTTGTGCTTGTGTGTTGAAGTTACTATTTTCTACTACTTTCTAAATTTCTTACAGTAATTTTTGTTAATTGTCAAACATTAAAATTCAACACCCAAGTCAGTTTGTATGTTTCCATTATATAACTTTATTAATTTTTTATTTATATTATAGATATTATCATTCAGTACAAACATGTGTATGTATTTTCGATTAATTTGCTTCAGACTGAATACACTAATGTATTATTTATATAATAAAGAAAAAGTATTAAAGGTTTGATCAACGACTAAAAATTTACCTTTCACGCTTGCTTGACTACCGTATTCAGTTTCCATATTACTCAAGATTTTAACGCTCGAGATAGGCCTTTCGATTGTTCTGACATTTCTGCACATGGCAAACCGAAAGTCTGGATTCATTAGACCATAGAAAATCAAAACCCATAAACCCTACAATTGAAAAAATATTAAAAAATTTAATTATTTTCATTAGATAAATTATTACTAAAACTATTTTATATATTTATTTTAAATATAATATTTAAAATGTACAGAAATTTATGATTATTTCTATTTATTAATTTACGTTAAGAGTGTTGTCATATATTTGAGCACGAGCAATCAGAAATGGTAAAACCGATGGTATTACAAATTAAACACAACCTGTTTATAAAAATTAATTAAAAGTACTTTCGAAAAATTACTTTATTTTAATGGTATAAACAGTGTTGTATTGGTAAAATAAGAAGTAACGGAACGCATAGTGAGAGCAAAAAAATAGTCCGTGACTTTTCACAAATAGCTTCCTGAAAGTTTTTCGGAGATCATCTTATTTTAAGCAAACTATTGTTTTCCTTGTAAGTTTTTTATTTTTTTATTCTTACTGTACAAAATATTAACAAACACAAAAATAAGAAATTCGAAAAAAGATAAAAATAAGAATCTTAAAGATATTATTATATTTGTGTAGTACACTTATAGGATCCCAAATAGGATCACACACAATTTCATCCTTTGCCCCTGCTCTTTTAGTTTGCTGGTCAATTCCAAGGGTGGTCCATGAAGTTTTATAAACAATAAATTTGCAACATGATCAATTACATTGCGTGATCTTCTTTCCGTTACAATTAAATAATTTTCATTTGAAATTAAAAAAATGACTACTGAACAAAAGTACCGGAACGTCTTTCCGCCACGTCCCAAACCCAATACACCACTGGGTATGAGTACTAAAAAAACTAGTAAAAATTTAAAATACTTATATTCCGGAATTCCGGAATCTACTGATATTCTGGAGCATCCATTATTCTTTATTACAGTAGTAAACATGTCAGCTGGTTTTTAATTATATACTTGATTAATGAGATTAAGCCTCATTTAATTATAATAAAAATATGAAAAAATCGGATAAATAAGACCCAAAATAATTCTAAATTCTTGCAGTTAATGTGAAGAGTAATTTTGGGAAATTAAATATAAAAGAATTATTATGTTGCGGCGTTGTGTAATAAAAAAAGTAAATTGAGCATAACTTCATTAACCACTTGCGCTATGATTTAATTTTCGGTAGCTGAGCCGCGCTCTACTATATAAAGTATCGTAAGGCATCGACGCCTCACCGCGTCAGCGAGCTCAGAGATTTGACCAGTGCTTAGCGCGAGGGTAGGGTCTTACATAAAAGATTTACACGAATATAAATAATTATTCACAACAACAATAAATTTTATTAATCAATAGTCTACTTTTGTTTTTGTTTTTGCGACAAATACTATCGACGTGGTATACACGTCACTTGCAGTTCTGAAAAAAATCATCGAGACGTGCCTGGCACGTCAATATAGCGCAAGTGGTTAAAGGAATGTTCAGCAAAATAATATGTAAATCGTCTGGTTTGGCTGACATTAAATCCAAAAATATCATATTTATTTAATTTCTAAATTGAAATTAAAAACACTTTTTTAGTGTCTGCACAGAGCCCCCGACAGTTACAGCACGGTGCTGGATGTATTTTAAATTTATATCAGAAAGTTATATTTTGTTTTTATAATTATGATCATGTTGATTTCTCTCTAAAAATAAAGCCAAAATTACCTGTAAAGAACCGGGTATAGCAAAAAGGTATGCTGTAGGAATAATAGATGTCGTCATGAATATGGTTACGAAGATCCAGCTGATGAGCATTAGTGAGATGGTACAGGCCGTTTGTACAATATTATCTCTAAATTATAAAATTGTTCAGATGCATTTATTTAAAACAAATGTAAACTTTATTAATTTTTATAAAAGAAAGTTCATTATAATTATTATAATTTTGATATCTTATCCAAAAGCGATTTACTGACAGGTAAAAAGATAAAATTTTATTAACCATTATTTCAAAAACTTAAGTTCCTTAATTCGATAAGTTTTCAACTGTAATTAAATAATAGGTTGGCCGTTCGTTCGGTCATTTGAATGCTACCGGTCTTTAATTTTTTACTGTTAACTGTGCTGGGGTTTCGGTGAAATGTGAAATAGACTATTTATTTGACTTCAAAGCGTGTTTTGGTTGAGAACAATAACGAATTCCAGATGATATACACTTTTATTGATATGCACAATTGCTTACAAACTTATTGGACACCAAATGATTCAACATTGCAACCGTCGTTGATGAGTGCTTACAGTTTGCAAGAAATAGCACTATTAATTATAACTTAGAATTTATGACCACCGAGTCACTTATTCTGTTATTGATAACTTTTATTTATAACCTGACTTTAAATTTTTTCTTCGATCTGCAAATACCTTTTATGCAATAATTTTATGTTACAATTCGTCTTCGCCTTTTTGTTTCTTTTTCTCTTCTGTCAAGCCTTTTAATCCAATTTGTGTTTCACTTTTAAACTTTGTTATTCAATAGCACTTACAAATAATTTGCTGTTACTATCACTTTTCCAATTTTGGTTCATAAACAAACCTCTGATTTCCCTTATGTTCTTTAATGACAGTTTCAGTTCCCAAATTGGTTTTCCTTTTCAATTTCTACTTACTAATTTGTCTCATGGTTTGACTTCATTTATTTTTCGTATTATCTTCTCGTTTTCTAATTTTTCTTTTAATCCTACTTCTGAGAATTCTGAAACTCTATTCCTTTTATTTTTATCCATTTCCCCAATCACTTAACACATTTTAATCATTATTTTATTTTATTATTTATATATCCTCAACAAATAATTTTGGTGAAATTTTGTAGGACTCTTTATTCCTAATCTTCTCATTGCATTTTTTAATGTACATAGAAATAAAAATATTGGAATTTTATTTAAAAATTGTATTAAAAATTACACTTATTTATAAATTTTTTTATAATTTAAAAATGCATTTATTTCTAAAATATATAATTTAATTTATAACTTTTTTTAGAAATTTTTTAAAACATGTTCAAAAAATTCATGTTAAAATAATAATAAAATCTGAAATGAAAAGAAAATATTGAAATAATAATAAAAAATAATAAAAAATAATAAAAAATATCGATCAGCGGTGAAAATTAATATTTTATTTTCAAACTTAATTTAATTTATAAAATTGCCATAATTAACTCGCATTTTTATATTTAAATTTTAATATTTTTACTAACATGCCAAGTACCATATTTGGTACAACCAAATCTAGATATATGTAGTTAATGATAAGGATAAAATCAGTGGAACTCGGTTGTACCACATTAGGCACTCTCTTTAGTCTATCTAACTTTTAATACAATATCAGCATAGTATAGAGAAGCGATGGCAAACCTTTTGGACAAGGGAGTCACAATTGAATTTATTTTTTGAAAATATCAACCTGCGGGTATTATTTAACAAAAAAATTTAACAAAAATTTATGTAAATATAATATGATTTTATTTATTATACATTAATTAGATATATATTCGAACACATTCGTATGATTATTATTTTATAATTAAGAAAATAAAAAAACTTATGCGTCACTTTAATTCGTTGCGTGGGTGAGTGTCTGACCCGTGGGTCATAGGTTCATCGTCGCTGGTATAGAGTTTATACTATACTGATATTATAATAAAAAATAGAATGTTTCACTTTATCAAGAGTATTTGTGACAATTAATTTATATTATATAGTTAATGAGTTGTATTTCTTTCACAAATAAAAAAAAGCACTGTAGGGATAGCGTGAATTTTTTTCAAAACTAAAAATTATTTTATTATAAGTAATAAATAAATTATATATTTAAATATTTACCTAGCTTCTTCAAGAAGTTCTCCTTTGATTGCAGGAGTATTGATATTGCAGGCAACGATGAGACAAGCTAATATTGTACAACAAATAAATGCGATAATTGGTCCTAAAAATGACCATAAATTATTGTCAATAAGAGTCAACCAGCAATATATGTTACGACCGTAAGCATCGACGTTCGAACCAGCAGTTTTAGCTACTATGATAATTGGTATACCCCATGCTATAGGAAAATAGTACTTCAATCGACCGGTGATGACTCCCGAGGTAATGGCGTAAAATACTGATAATGCTTCGAAAAACATCCAAGTAAAGGTAGAGGTGAAAAATAGATGCATTATAATCCCAATAGTTCGACAGAACGTTTGATTAAATTGTCCTTGAATGACTAATATAAAAGCCAAAGATGCGATAAAAAGAGAAATTGCCATGTTAAGATGAATTATATATCTTCCTCCCCTTAAAGTTTTCGAAGCTGCAATTGTGATGATAAAGATCAGAAGAGCTAATAATGAAATCCCAAGCCCACAATATATGATTATATTCACCACTTGCATGTAATCGTATGAAGGAACTGTCGGCTCCATTAGAAGAGCAAAACTTGTTAGATGCTCACATTGAAAAATTACATTTGTCGAATTCCAAAACGTTTCTTTACATCCTGAATTATCCCATGCTCCGAATGACGGAGTTGTTATATTTAAGTTGTCATTCCAAAAAGCAGTTGCCCATTTATACCTTAAGGCTGGTTTTTCGGGTTCTATTGAATCCCACGGCATAAAGTTTCCTAGTCGCACATTAGGATTACTGAATTTTAAGTTGATGTTCACAATATTATTTCCCGGTCTTAGAACAAAACCTGGATTGGTGCTGATTGTCAAAATTTTGCTGTTGACAATTAAAGAGTTTGGAATGGATGAATTTGCAATTGGAGGCATAATTTGAGAAGAATTGTAAATCGACGATATGACTGCAATGACCGGTTGATTATTTTGAATAGTTTCCTGTGTAATCGTAAAAGATTCACTCCGAAGAGACCAAGCACTAGAAGTTTGACTCCATGCACTATCCTCATAATTTGGAAGGTTTATAGATTTACATTTCGTATTTGCGGCGTTATAGTTCAATAAAGAAATCCCGAGATTGAAACGAACGGAAGATAGAGTCACACAAGTGGATTGTAAGTTTTTGGCGACTTTCATGTAAAAAGTGTCCGCTTGTTTTATTACAGACAGGGGATTTTGAAAACTATTATTCGACATAACTTTCCAATCATTTATATATTTATATGACATTATTTCTTCATTCAGATTAACAAAAGACCCAATTAATGTTAATGCTGCATCATTTGTAAGAGAGGTAGGGACAATCATGTTCGTAGCAGCATTTAAAAGCAAGGCTACTGCCGCTGCAGTTAAATTGGAATTAGAGCTATAGTTTTTCAGAACTTGATTTGCCAAATCTAAAATGCCATTGGCATCATCTGGAGAAGTTAATACTAATCCAGAGGCGGCTAGCTTGATTATATTTTCAGAAGTTGCATCTAAACAAATATTTCCATTGGTTTTCACACAACCTTGGATTAGATTACATTTTTGTTGTATGGGAAGAGTAACGACTGGTTCACATAGACCACCCAGTGTTTGGCTTGATTTCTGTGGGGATGAACAGGATGCCACCACTTTGTACCAGACTACTAAATCGTCTATTATTCCCATTAATTTGTTTCCCAATTTCCAAAGTAGCCGATAATGAAAAATCAGTTACAAGGGTATTTGAAAAGGTGCTTACCATTTGTGTGATGCCACCATTGATAAATAACCCAATCCCAGACTGTTCGCTCCATATAACTCCTATATTAACCCATTGTCCTAATTGTAACGATTTACTTTGTTTTAAAATCCAAGATTTAATTCCCGTATCGAGATTGATAATTATATCTAGATTTTTATCTTGAGTGCTTTGAAGTCTTAACTGTAACCCAGGTTTCGTATTTCCACCAATATTCAGTAGTACTACGTCAGTCCTTGTAATGGAATTAATGAAAACCCAAAACGAAATTGTAAGCCCGTTAGAGCAGATTTTTGGATTATTTAAACAAACATCCCCAAATGTCGTGTTAATAACCGCATTACTGAATGTAGATGCACTATTTGGAGTTTGAGTCCGGTCAGGGGAGTCAATATTCAACGTGAAAATCCAATCCATGTCTGTATAGCATGAATTTTGAAATATTCCTTTTGTTAAGCTTTCAGGATCAGTCCCGGCATTCACATTTACCAGCATTACTTCACTCAAACAAATTTGATTTGCTTTTCCAAGAACTATAGATGAAAGATTCGAAGGTTTGTTGATTTCGGAAATGCATGAAGCGTTAATAGCGGGCGCAACTGTGTTGTCGTTTATTTTAACGATAAGTTTGCCATCACTACTCCAAATGACCTGTAGCTGCATCCATTGACTTGAGTAGGTTGATACATTTGTCATACAGGTCTGGTTGGAAGTTCGAATTGTAAATGTAATTAGACTACTTGATCTCTGTATTATGCTTAAACCTACTGAGTTTTGAGATGAAAGAATGTACCCTTCATTATTGTTTGGCGGCACCGGTGGATAGATTTGAATATTGAGGATCAGCACAAACGATTGACATAGGTCAGGCTGGATTAGGCAATGATTTTTAGATGAGTTTAATACAATATAAGATTGGTCTGCACCATTCGTACATACGGCAGAATTATATGTCGCATACTTATTACTTGCCATGGATGTCGAAACCAAATTTATTCTCTCTCTAATTAACCTGTAATATAATCCGTAAAATGTCCAAAATAAAGTTGATCCGGCTAAAAGTTGCACTTGTTGGTATGGAATACCGAGTAATTTCTGTAATTGTACACTCTCCAAAAGACTATTATAAAACACCATGTTATGAACGAGAAAATTAGATTTTGATGAAAGGGTTTGAGTAGAATCTCCAATAAAAAGTCTACTAGATTTAGAGGGAACAGAGTTAACAGATATGT
Source organism: Schmidtea polychroa (assembly GCA_959609185.1). Lineage (NCBI taxonomy): Eukaryota > Metazoa > Platyhelminthes > Tricladida > Dugesiidae > Schmidtea > Schmidtea polychroa. The sequence goes on along the minus strand of CAUHTR010007247.1, from coordinate 54,580 downwards.
AACTATTAGTGGTATCCATGTTACCATTTATAACTATTATCAACCCTGAACTTTCTTTCCACATTAACCCTATATGTATCCAATCACTCATTCCATTAGTAAACAAAGAAACACTGACGGTTTTACTCCAATATTTTGGAGACATTTGAACCCATCCAAAGATTTTAGTTTTGTTTATAATTTGTACACCAAACCCATTGGAACTACTATTTCCATGAATGAATAAAGAATAATTGCTGTTAATTGAGGATCTGAATTCCTCAGAAATGAAGAACCACCCACCAATACTAAAACCGTAAGGACACGCGTTCAATAATACTGGACATCCACTTGTATTTAATAGAATTGGAATTCTTGCAGAAATAATTCGAACTGATTTCGTAAAATCTTCCCATTCTACTATTCCTTGATAATTTAGGTTTTGATTAGAACTTTTTGCAATTGACAAATCATTTATTGGTGAATTAATCAGTTTCGTTCCTTGTCGAACCCATGTTGCAGAGGCAAAATAGATATTGTTAGTGAGATCAAGCATATTACTATAATTGTCTGGAGTCATGTAGTACTCGAAGTAGGCCATTTCACCAAACACAAAATTCGAGAACTCCCAAATACGTTGTATTTTCCAGCTATTAATATCATCTGTGTCAAATCTACCAACAACAGCTCGAACCCCTTTATTGGGATTTTTGTAGCGAAGATCTGGTATGGTATTTATGAGACCATAGTCTATACCATTGAGCATTAATTGAAGTCCAATGTCTTCTCGCCATAGTATTCCAATATTCATCCATTCCCCTGAATTAGAAAGAAACTAATAATATTTTCAAGAAATAATGTTAAATGTCATGATATCTGTGATAGTAATAATTTGGCCTATTTCAACTCCTTAAACCCGAAAACAGTCAACTGGGCATTTTCATATGTCCAAAAGGTCAGTTTACAGGCCGGGTCATCTACCATCATTGCTCGACAAGACTTGCATTGGGGTCAGTATATAAATATCAAAGAAAAATGAAAGTTTATAAAAGTAAATTGAGACGTTTTTTCATTTCTTTATTTTGAAATATGTACCAATAAATGATAAAATAAAAGATTTATTATTACAAATTTCATGAATATATAGTTTTTTGCATTTTTCTTTCCGGTTGAAAATGGGCCTATGTGACCCACCTTTTCAAATTCAACTATGTAGGTCACAATAAAATTGTTTTTCGGAACCCTTCTCGTCAATAAAGTAAGAATAACCACAGAAATTAGGTGTTTTTTTAAGTATAAACAATAAACCTTAAAGGCCTGGAAAACATAGTCAAGGTTTTCAAATCAGAGCTTAATGGGTTAAATCAGATCTGGACAACACAAAACTATTCAGGAATCAATTTCAAAATTATTAAAATTGAGAACTGCGAAAAATTATTTATTTTTATATGAATTTAAGTATGAAAATATTACCGTATATACTCGCATATAAGCCGACCCCTTAAATTTGGTTGATTAAAATGTCAAAAATAGATGACCCACGTATAAACCGACCTATTAAAAATGATATTTTGGGTAATATATCATTTATTTCAAATTATGCAATTAACTAAGAACCATAAAAGAACCAAAATTACTCTTGTTAACTGATTAATACTTTTTAATTTCCTTTTTTAGTTCATTTTAACACAACGACATAATACCGAATACTTAGAAAATTAACCTTTCATTGTTAGGATACGAATGAGATATGTTTTATTGATATGTTGGGTTTGTTTAGTCAGTGATGAGTTATAAGTCAACAATTTTATCAATTCACAAATTTACAATTTCGAACAAGATTACCTTTATTAATAATGACAATAGATTGTACAAGTTTTAATTACAGCCAATCAACTCTAATATAGACAATTATCCAGAGCTTATGTGTAGAATAGCTCTCCGTGTACAATTCGCCAATAACAATAATAATCACTAATCGTTGAACGATTTAATCACAGGAATATGTTACTCGATTGCTCTATTGCTTTGACCACAATTATTCACTCCTTTTTCACCTTTATATTAGGTTTACAAAGATTCTCGTTATCCTCCCAATCAAATATTTCTTCTTAACTACTTTAAATTTTAATCCAAATTCGAATTTCTCCTCACCTATAACTTCTCAACTTAACTTAAATTCCTTTTAATTAACTCGTTACTCGTTAACTCCCTTTTCTACTACGTGTCTTTCCCTTATATAGTTGGTTACATTTGCGGTACTTGAGATTATTTTGTTTTCCCATATTTCTCCTTCCCGCATTTTCCACTTTCCCTGTCTTATCTCTGACAGATGTCAAGATATTCCTTGCTTTTTCCCCTTTTTTGTTAGGCCAACTCTTCTTAAACTTTCGATATCTGTGACGAGCTGTTTTTGGAATTTGAAATTCCTTTTTCCCTTTTGTACTTGCTAATTAATGATGACCTCAGTTTTAATTTATTGTTTGCTTTCTTTTGTTTGATTTATCTTTCTCATCTCTTGCTTCTTTTTACTTCCACCTTATTCTCCGCGTTCCTATAGATCGTCCCGTTTGTCATGACGATTTTCCCGATATAATTTTATTTATTTTTCATATTTTTTATTATTCAGATATCCTCAACAGATATATAGAGGTTCAGTCTAATAATGACTTAGAAACTTATATTTAATTAAAAACAAATTAATTTACCTTTTAGTCCTAACACAAAGAATGTAATTATTTTCAGCTTTTTAGGTCTTTAATTATTAATTATCTTATCAAAAATTGGGCCTTTGTCTTTAAACGACTACAATTACAGTCTTAAAAGCTAAAATTAAAATTTACCAAAATTCCCATTTCTTTTTTAATAATCCTTCATTTTTTTCGTATAAGATTTCTCTTCGCGCCAGGTAAGTATACAATATTGCTAATTCAACTCTATTGCATACTTTCCCTGTTACACTGGAAATCACATCACTTCCAAATTCGCTAAATCACAGAAAAAAATATCTGCAAACTTGTAAACATGGCGTATGAAAAATCATATTCGCCTCTGGAGACACCGTCATACACAGAAACTGTTTACAGGTGCATCCGTAAACCTTTAGCATTTTTAACTTGTAATGGATTAAAATATCAGTAAATATATCGATGTTTTTGATATTCACGAATTTTCTAATATTATTAATTTTCAACCCAAACATTTTATAGGAGTGACATTCTCCTTTGTGAAAAATTTATATATAAAATAATCAATGAAATTATAAAGGAAAATACCTTACCGATTGTATACCTATTTGAATCGAAAATAATACTCCAATCTCTGGTTGAGGTAGAAAGAGATATTCCAAATAACATTTGATTGACGAAAATGCTAATTCCTCGGCCCTCACTTGATCCAATATAGTCCGCCAAATCCCCGGTACTTAAAAAGAACTGGATTTTGTTGAAACTGACAGATGTAATTTTCATCCACATGGAAATCGTAACTCCAGTATAACGGCAATTGTCGTAAGTCGGATCATATAGACATTTGCCCGACCAATTTATGTCTGAATCCAAATATGTAGATCGACGAATTTTAGATTGACCTGACGAAAGTAAAACGTCAAAGTTAATTTATCTTTATATTTAAAAAAAGGATTTAATACAGTGACACAGATTTTGTAAAGATTAACACTCAATGAAGGCTTCGTCGAAAATTTGTTGTTATTCTTAAGAATTTTATTGATTTATTTCCATCTAATAATAAAACTTTGTTAATTTTAATATTTTAATAAACAATAGCTGACAATGTTTGTGTTGAAATTCTGGATTTGTTATCAATTAGAATATATATTATAAGAACTTTTTTTCAATTTTCACCACTGATTTCTTTTAAATTGACATTGTATTTATTAAATTATATTGAATGAAACTTAAAATATTCACTATAAACGTTAATTCATTTATACTCTGACTGTCAAAGTTTGATCAGTTCATCCATACAAAATACCTTATATCCTGCTATAAATAGTTTCTTTAGATATGGCATTTCCGCTATATGATATTTGAGACTTTTGAACATGTTCTTTGTTTCTGATTCCAAAGCTTGTCGAGTGAGGCGTAGCAATGCAGGCGGCCCCTTGTGCCATGCTACGAGATAGTTTCTGGTAAATGAGGTTCGCCAAATGATGGTAAGGCCATGGTTTTGATGTTGTAAATGGATGGACTCATGCGGGTAGAAAACCTGGATGACCGACAAGTCGACCAGGTGGAGGAAACTCAATGTACAACCTCTCCAGAACATTTCCATTATAGTGAGTAGTAGACTAAACTGAGCGCAGTTTACGCAATTGTTAGTAAATTAGGACAGGAAGAAAAAATCTGTCTCGGGGACTCAGTTGGATAATTTTTTATTAGTGTCAGGATAATGAGAGGTCGACGCAGTGTAGCTAGTACAATAAGTTGGGCAATAGCAGATTTTGTCGGAAAAGCTACCCTTAAATAATACCCTAGGGAATCGTATATTTCATGAACGAATCATCACTGATAAATAATAGGAGAATTGCATCGTAGAAGATATAAAACCCAGTAGATAAGATCAATGCAGTACACCAATAACCCAAATTAACTCAGTAGCATAAGATTGATGGATAGAAGTTAATTTGGTTTTGTAGTCGTGAGATCGTTAATAAACAAATAGGTTCCGGACGATGTACTGAGTCGAGAAATGTAGGTAGTCACTATTGATGAGCAAATACTAGCACATTATTATTTTTTAAAAAAAATTTTAACTTAAATTCAAATAAACATCTCAGGGATTTTTTTATATATTAATTTAGTTGAATGTTGATGGACAGTTTAAGTTTTTTGATATAAAGAGTCTCTGTGGCTAATCTTTGCAATGAATTTTTGAACGCATCTTTTAACATTTTGCATTTTGTTTCGTGTAAGAGTGGTGCTGATTTGTGTACTTTTTTCTTCCACTGTTCGTGATAATTGCTGGTTTTGCTCTTGACGTTTTCGTTGAGTCTTGTTTGGAACATTCTATGTGTTTCGCCTATGTACGCCTATGTACATCTTGTGCAAGTAGTTTGGTAAACAATGTTTTTTGAGAAGCAGAAACATTTGTGAAGGATTGGCATATGCAATCTCGAAGAAATAGGTCTGATGTTAGAGATTTTTGAGACTTACGAAGCTGTGATTTCAAAGGTGCAGCGGTTGTAAAAATTGGGCGAATATGAACTGGCAGCACCATATTGCGAATGTAAGCTCTGATTGTGTTACATGTCCTATTGTTTAAAAAAGGGAAGCGTAGGTATATTACTCGCTTATTGACATGTTCCTTTTGTGTATTATGCCTATTCACTCAAGAAGTATTTTTCTACTAACTCCTTTGAGTATCCATTTTGTAAAAACCGTGTTTTAAAGTTTTTCAGGGTTTCTTGTTTTTTCGTTTTTTCTGAACAGTTCTTTATTGTTCTTTTTCTCTCTTCTACTAATAGAGCGATTTTTCGTTGAAGTGGAACGTGACTTTCCCAAGGAAGAATGTGTCCACTATGGAGACTTTTAGTGAATAAATCTGTGTTGAATGTAAGTGTGTCTGGACCTTCAGAAGGACTTATCATGATATCTAAGAAAGCAATCTTGCCTTCTAGGTCAGGTAGTTCAAGAGTGAATTGTATAGTGCAATGTTAGTGGAGATTGCATGTGCCAAGATTATATTGAGAGGTACCGTGGAGACTATGAAAATGTCATCAATGTATCTTTTCCACATCAGAATCTTATCTCCAAAAAGTGATCTAATATTTGATTCTACATGATGCATGTAGAAATGGCTAAAATCGGCGAAAGGTTGTTACCCATAGCAAGACCATGAATTTGTTTGAACGGTTTTCCTATAATTAATACAGTATCTTAACATAATTATCTATATTTTTAGTTTCATAAAAATGTTATACGAAAATGTCAAAAATTACCAAGCAATAAATAATCACTGTTCTTTTGACTTAATACTGGGCATTGGCTTCCAGATTTTAAAAATGGGTCTCCATCCAATGCTAATGTCGAAGTTTTTGGTCTGAGAATTGATGATAATGAAAATAAATATGAAACGGTGCGGTTAGGATTGGATGTGTATGATAAATGATGAGTCGCATCAAAGTTGATATATGAGTCCGGAGTCCAATAGTTATTAGCAAAATTCAGCTGTTTCATTTGACTACCTAAAATATATTGAATAGTATTAACCACTTGCCGGGCGCGCGCTCAAATATGAGTGCAAAAAATGTGTACCATTTCGGGCGAGCGCTCACATGTGAGCGCAAACTCATATAGAAAAAATTAGTGAATACAAACTCGGAAAATTAAAAAAAAATATTTACGTTATATTTTGATTATATACTATTAATTAATGATTTAAAAAAAATAGTTTTTTTTGACCGAAAACATGAAAAAAAAATCGCCCGGCAAGTGGTTAATGAAATTATAAATAGTAGAAGAATGGATCTAATCATTGTTATTGAATAACAGCGTGTTTTTCTTCAGATTGTAAACAGTGAAACCAATTGCCTCTGGACACACACTTAATTAAGGGTAACCCTGTGGGAGACTTCGGATAGGCAGATTTTAATAAAAGATATAGAAAACCAAAACAGAAAACCGAAACAGAAAACCTCATTTGAGAAAGAAAATAGTAATAAAGGCAAATTTCAAAGATTAGCTATTCATGTCATTGGCGTATTAAATTCGTCTTGTTTTCATTATCCAAGTAAAGATGGGATATGGAAAATGGATTTAAAAATATAATTTCATTAAATTATTTTTTAAAGATTAAGAAAAAAAATGTAATGTATTTTTATAAAGGAATAATTCAAAGTGAAGTATTTATAATCTCCGTGTTAGATACTACTTGTAAACAATTGCGCAAAACACATACCTAGATCGAAAAAAAAGAAAGAAACTCGAAGAAAAGAAGAAGATTTTAAGATAAAATTCTTTAGCACATACTTAAAGAGTAAAAAGAAAATTAAAAATTTTTAAAAATTTTAAAAAATTTAAAAAAAATTAATTTAATTAAATTTTCAAAGAAATTATTTAGTCATTCATATTTCCTTGAATTTTTATAAAGTTTTTGTGCTATTTTAGGTTTGTTTTATTGCTTTGGTGTTATACGGTTTTAGAAAATTATGGAACGTATTCTTAATTTTCAACGCAAGTTTGTCTGTATATACCTGTCGCAAAAAGAGAGGCATATATAACACTTACTTGTATAACCCAAAAATCTGTGAGTCTCGAATTGAAATAAATACCGAGTCCAAATAACAACATCATTAATAATGGCATTTACAAGTGAATTATTAGCACCACTCCCTATAAGAATGTCGGATACATTAACATCATTTGAATAGTTTTGAATTCTGTATAGAGAAAGGTTGGCAGCCGTTGATTCAGTGTCGTTATAACCATTAATGTATATATCCAACCGAGTAAAGTTGGTGTTTACTGTGAATCCGTAATTTTGCCAAATATTCAATAATACGTTTGATGATCTTTTTCCGGCAACAATAGATGTTCCATTATATACTACAGTACAAGATAATAAAAATTACTGTTACAAATATTGCTTATATTTACCTAAAAATATAAATGCCCCCCTTGAATACATGATTCGTATACTATTTACAATTACAAACAAATCTCCTCTTCCAGTTCCGTTCGGAATCATTGTCCAAAACGATATTGATAGTCCGCTTCTGCATGCCGTGAAAATGCAGGGACATCTATTAATAAATCTGCTTGGCTAAAATATTAATAAAAATATGTAAATTCAATTGGGAAATATTTGTTTTAAACGAGTTATCAATATCATGACAGATTGCCTACTTTATATGTTTATTTTAAAGAATGTTGAGTCGCATAAAAAAATATTTTAAAAAAATTTCAAATTTCAAAATGTTTCAGAAAAAATATAGAAAGAAATCTTTAATGTGTTTCACCAGTGATCGAATATTTTCAATTTCTTTTCTTATCCGAAAAGTTTTATCCTATTTTAATTTATTGACCAATAGAATTCTAGTAAAAAACGAAGAGAAAAACCACTGAACTTTATATAAAAAATTTGATAAAAGTTTATGAAAGTGGTTTATGCCTTAAAATTTCTTAATTATGATATTTATTATTAAGATTTCTGCAGATCATAGAAAATTGGTTCTTGTTTTTTGGGTCTCACTGGCTCGAGATCAACGTAATTGGTTCAACAATGACAGACCAATTTTTGAAGGAGAAAACAAATTACGGAGACCCAATCTGAGCTCATGTCAGACAGAAAGAAATAAGATAAGATTTAGTTAGGAAGACAGAATGCAAATTCTTTTTTTTTTATTTATTTTTCTTGTATAATTGATTCTAAAATCTTTAATGAGAATATCAGTTAAATGTAGTTTTTTTGTCATCCTGAATGTAATTTCTATATTTTATATATGACATGAAATTCCAACATTCAGAAAAAATGTGGGTCTCCCATTTTTGATACCGATCTCTTAATTATAAAACACTGAATCTGGAAATTGAACCTATGGCATACTGGCAACTCAGTCATTTATCATTTTGTTTAAATAGCAATAACTTTAAACAAGAAATTTTTTAAAGAAAAAGACATTTCAATTTATTATTATTTTCCTTTTTATTATGATATAATTAAATTTATTTGTTTGTTTGTATTAAATTTTACATATGTTTTAGTACTATGACGTCGCAAGTTTGGTACACAAAAATTAATTACTATATGTCAGGCTTCCATAATAAAAATTAGGTCTATGTTAACTTATGAAATGAAGGGATACTGCGATAACCATTGCTTCAGTTCTTAAAACCATAGTACAACTGTTCTTCGCTGTTTTTGTTTATCTACTCTTTTAAATAAGTTGAGTTTTTGAAGTTTTTGGTCAATGGGTATTTTTGTACTGACTTTTTGCATAGCAAAGAAAAACGTATATTTCAAAAATAAAGTTGAATATCCTAAAAGTGACATGCTAGGTGATAAAATCACGTCCTGAATAATTGTATAAAATAAGTGTGATTTGATAACCACTAGCTCGTAGTTGAAAGGCTAATTTAATAAGCAGATAGAATTTAACCGTTTGCGGACGGAATTAATTTTAATAATGTAGTATTTTAATATATTATTTTTTAGCATAAAATCTTTTAACTATACGAATGCCCGATATCATGGTATGATCTTTTTAAAGTTTGGCCAGCACTGCTGGCCATTATACATTGTAGAACGTCTGGAACAAAATTCGTGCCTACCGTCCGCAAATGGTTGAGTAAAATTATCACGTTAATTCTTTGAGTTAATTGCTTATATTATATAAGCAATATAGATTACAGGAAAATTGCTCAAAAATTCTCACTCACCTATTTTCAGAGTTACAGCTAAAAAATCTTGTGATATACAATTCCGTATAATATAGTGGGATCATCTTTCCCAGAGGCCCCCAAACCTTTTCCTCATAAACCACTTACCTTTTTACCGGGAAAATCGACTTTTTGCGATTTTTTAATTAATTTTTTCGGATAATAATTGATTTTCGTATTTTAATCATTTTTGCACTTGCATTTCCTATTAATTATTCATCCGAAACTCATTCCGTGCTCATTTTTATCAAACAAACATATTGAGTAATAATTAAAATATAAGGTACTTCCGTGTTATCTTACCCCCAAAAATTAAATTAAAAAAGAACATATATAATTATTATATTTATTTTCTAAATCACAGTTACAAACTCAGCAAATGTTTGTAAAGAGTTTGTAAATGGTCATCCAGGTAGCCAGAAAACCACAATGCCGTTGAGAATAGTGTCGAACACATCGGCACTGTTGCTTAGAACACGTTTGCGCCACATAAACTCACATAATCACATAAATCACAGATAGCCTTAATAAATTCATGTTCAATAATGTTCAATAACGTCATCAATAATGTATTCTCTCATTGTTATTTTAATTGTATTTTATAATTTAATTTTTGGGGGTAAGATAACATGGAAGTACCAAATATAAAATTCATATTTCATTTATTTTTATTATAACAAAATAATCAAAAATTAATTCGTAGAAAATTATTTTTTTGATTTTTGTTATAGTGAAAATAAATAAAATACCAAAAAATAAAAACAAATCAAAGGTGACCATAATAATAAATATTTTACATATAATGAAATTAGCAATCTAATGAAAATGAAACACTATTACATTTCAAGGTCAAGCTAAGAGATGAAAAAATCCATATAGTTTAAATCAGTCAATTCTATTGGGTCGATGCATAAGTTCTCAACTCCTCGTTTAAAATTTATTATTTAGTTAAAATGTATTCCAAATTGGTTAATTTTCAATTTAAAATCGAGGCCGATAAGAGATGCATAGAACATTGCATTTTATTCATGTTCAAAGTGGGGGAAAAACATTAGAAGCCAAAAGAAGAAATTTCCAAAGTTCATGGACAAGATATTGTGGAGCTCAGGACAATCAATGACTGGTATTTGAATTTCAATCGGAGTGACTTTTGTTTAGAAGACGAGACCAGATCAGGATGCTCGCAAGAAACCCAACATGAACAGCCTGAGACAGACCTGAGTAAAGATGATTTTCAGTCAACGTGTGACCTTGCCTCTTGGCTTAATGTCAGTCAATTGATCTCAGGCCATGGAAAAGGTTTTTAAAACATATAAATGGATTCTGTATAAGAATTCGCAAACAAACAAGGATAAGAGGTCATCGATTTCATTGTCTCATCTGTGCAAGCATATGAAAAAATCTTTTTTGTCACGCATAGTTCTTGCAAATGAGAAGTAAGTTGATTATAATAACCCAGCGATAAAGATTAACCGAGGATTAACCAAGGATTAATGTCGAAATTCACCCAAAAGAGCAATATCCATGAAAAAATATTTTCCTTTATGTGAAGTCCGTACTTTGAGTTGTTGCAGTCAAGTGAAACTGTTACTGCAATAAGTTATAGTAATCAGCTAGTAAAACTAAAAGACAAAGTAAATGAGTTAAAACCCTATTCGGATCACACACCACCAAAATTCATACTCTTCTACGGAAACACAAGACACTATGTTACATCTTCAACGAAAAACTCCATGTTGGAGCTTGACTGGGAAGTTCTTCCGCACCCACCATATTTGCAGGACTTGTCCCATCGAGGTCTCTTCAACACACATTTTCTGATACGCTCTTCATCAAACTTGAAGTGGAAAATTGCATAGTTGAATTCTTCGAATAGAAAGATGAAGAGTTCTATAAAAATCGAATCCATATGTTGCCTGAAAGATGGCGAAAGTGATAATAAGGTTTACATTGATAATTATTCATTTTTGAAAAGTGAATAAAAAGTTAGAAATTAATGCAACAACCTGATTTATTTGTTACGGTTAGGGTTACGGTTAGGGTTACGGTTAGGGTTACGGTTACGGTAAGGTAAAGTAAGGTAAGGTAAGGTAAGGTAAGGTAAGGTAAGGTAAGGTAAGGTAAGGTAAGGTAAGGTAAGGTAAGGTAAGGTAAGGTAAGGTTATGGTTACGGTAAGGTTAGGGTTAGGGTAAGGTTACGTTGTGAATGTTAGTTTTAACTAAATTTGTGATTTATGAACTTTCATGAACTTTTAAAACCTTGAAATATTACTTTATTTAAATTTATTTTTGAATTGTTTGATGTTAATTGAAACCCGGGTCTTGGATTTGTTACAATCTTGATAATTTCGTTTGAAATATTAGTGTTTGAAGTTGAATAGTAGGCATCACTTGCGGTATAATACGGATTTGGTTCATTTGATGAACCAATCAACTCAATAATATTTTTGGAGAAATCATATTTGTTGTCGGGAGCAGTTGTGGTTGTTGTCATTGTCGTTGGTACGTTAACAGGGACCATTTGATAAACTGAAATATTAAATATATAATTGATATGTTTTTACCAACTGAGTACCAATTTGGCTTGTTAAAATTTCTTTCAGTCTAACCGGCCACATCCACATTGACAAGTGTCCAACAGATATCTTAGGAGTTGTCTTTGGATAAACAGATCCTAAGAGTTGCTTCCGGCATCCAAGAAAGACTTTTGTTGCAACAGAATAGTTTTTGTCATGTATAACTTTTGTCCCAGATTTAACTACAAACTGATCTCCAACAAGCAGCTGTAATATTTTATATTAAAGTGGCAAATTACGACATATTATCTTACTCTTATTTCTCCTGTTGATCTTATCCACGAAAATCCAACAATTAGCCATGTTCCCGTATATTTTGTCATGGGCATTTGTGCACTCCACATACTATTTCTTCCCGTTATAGTCAATATTAACTGACCTAGTTGGAAATAAAACTCAAATCCTTGTGAGCCGTCATATCCTAAGAATGTTTTAAAATACCAAATTAAATTTTTAAAATATTTTTTAATTATAGGAAAATTTTAAAACATCCAATGCGAAGTCATTTTTTGTGTATAATGTCCATTTGTAGATTAGATAGTATTGCTATTTTATGCAAAATTATGGTTTTCAAAAAGAAAAGAAATTAAATTTTAATTTCAACACATTTTTTAAAAATAATTTTCAGTTTATAATTATGTAAACTTTGAATGAATTTTTTGTTTTTACTCTATCTTTTAACTTTGTTGATGTTTGTATGTCTGTATGCAGGGCCGTAACAAGGGTGGTGCGAGCGGTGAGTCGCACAGGGCGCACATCTGAAAGGGGCGCAAAGTTGGAATGTAACATTTTTTTAATGTTACCAAAAAATAACAAAATATAAATAAAAGAAATTATCAAATGGCCTGCACGAAAAAAACGACCTAGCCTATCTTTAACATTGCTGATTGGACTGGTCCATTAGCGTGCCTTCGTAGGTGTGTATTTTGAAAAATGTTAGTCCACAAAATGGGCTCCTGTCATTTTTTCAATTAGCAACAGAATTTTAAGAGCATTACTACCTATTATAATAGCTGGAGATGAATACATCGTTAACAATCTCAACATGAATATTATAACTATTATAGTAGGCTGATTTGAATTCTGGTTTTAGGGACGCCAGATATATGAACCGCACATGGCACAATAATGTCTTGTTACGGTCCTGTCTGTATGTGCCACGCAAATTTTGTGCTTGAGCTGAAATTTGGCAAGTAGATTCGTTGTCGAGAACACTGTATGCTATCAAAATTTCAGATCGATCCGATCATGGAAAGTTGGTTAATTTAAAAAATATTGATATGTCGAATCTAGTGTTATTTCCTTATTTCGATATAAATTCTTATCTATTCATTAACTTCGGATTAAAGAGATAACGTAAATATTTCAAAATTATGTTATATAAGTTTGAACCCTATGTTCATATAAGTACTTAAAGTGCAAAATAGTCTGAACGATTTCCTTGTGGAGATTTTGAGTTGCCATTTTTCAATATATTATATGAAATATAATATAAATGAAGAAAGTGAAATATAGAGTTTCAAAAACCATGTTTTATAATTGTTGATTTTTTATCTTTATTTCTTTTCAGACTGGAGATCATTTTTTTGTTAATCTAACAACGTGTAGATTGTCATATTTGACATAAGCTAAGTCTAGAATAACTTTTTTTTACATTGACTTATAGGTGTATCTGTAGATAATGGTAAGCACAAAGTCATCAAAATTCGTAATGTACCTTATTAAACCCTATACTATTCTGATATCGCATGATGATCTAGAAAATATGTCACTTTATCTAGACTGATTCTCAACCTTATTTGAGTTGCCGCACCCCTGGAAAGAAGTTATAAGCAATATAATTCTTATTAATTTTTTTATTTTTGAACCCCCCTTTCCGCAAGAAATAAAGAAAACAAAATCCCTATGGTATTAAGATCAAAGAGGTTTTAATGGCATCTGATGGTGGTCAGTAATCAAGTATAATCAAATGGTTATGATTTTAATGTGATATCTAATGGAATAATTTTATTTTGATTGAGATGAAGAAAGTTATTTCAGAATGTATAATATTATCAATAGTTACCTGAAGCTAGAAATATGTCTTTGGATATAATGGAGTCATCATTATACTTAAACCATATAGCTGCTGACATTCCATATTCACATTGTTCAATTTCTTCCAGGCACAGTTTATTATAAGGATGGTCATCACTAATCGTAAACAATTCTAAACATTGAGATTCTCCTGGAAGAAGTAAACTTGGTGAATCTCCTTGAAATAAGGGACTGCTGGTTAGATATGGACTTGTTAAGTTTTTCGGTGTAACAGGTACGAAATAATTGACAGCCGAAAGGTCAGTGAAAATAAGTCGTAATTTTGAATCACTGGCATAACGACTTTTCAGTGATGTAATAAGAAAATTGTCTTTTGATGCATTATCAACGATCCTTCCATTGTCAAAATACCAATGATGACTTGCAGTTGCATTATATTTAATATCTAAAATTGTAGATTAAATACATAAAATGAATATTAAAAATATCTATTAATATATCTATTGACATGAGGTAGCCGCTTAGCTTCCCCTTAATTCAAAATTCTGCCTCCTTTACTGGCCTGTTTACGCTACTAGTGCCCATGTGCTCTTTTAGTGATATTCTAGTTGACAAATAAATACAATCTCGTTTTGGTCTCTGGATGTGCTCAATTTCTGTATAACAGTTGGCACCCAATGCGTTAAAAGTTCAACATATACTGTAGTAAACTCCTTCATTTTGGTATTAAAGGATTTCAAAATAATAAAAATAAAAAGGGGTTTTCTACATAAATTTTGTAAATCTGTATCAGCAGTAATTCAATGTTAAACAATTAAATGATAATATAAGGTTTTACTGCAAAGTAATCATATATACCATCGGCCGGGGAACTTTTTTAATCATTACCCCAAAATATTGTGTAAGCTGATATTACCCCATGGCGAAGAGCAAAATACCGAAATCGCCTCTTTTTAGCATTTTTCATATTATAGCCCCCCGTGATAATTTTGAAAAGAAAACAATAACTAAAAATGTAATTTAAACATCATTTATTCAATTTATAAATGTAATACCTAATAATACATAACGGTAATAATAGTAATATAAGTAATATATATAACAAATTGAAACCCATTGGGGTACAATTGAGAGTTGACAATTTGGGGTACTGACATTTAGCTGACGGCCACCCACTAAATTCCAGCTCCAACGTTTCTTGCGACGAGCATTTAACAGTAAGATCAATGGTTATGCATAGTTACGAAGGGAACGAATATAAATTGAAAGTATCAACAGGTAAAACGAGCATAGACATAAAATATTTTCCCACTCGTATCCCACCAGAAGAATAAAATCATTAACCCTACACTGCATGACTTTTATATTTTTATATTACTTAAACTTTAAGACGTTTTAAAAATTGATTTGGTAATACAAAACTATTGAGAATTACATTACGGTTTTTTTGTATTATATTGCAAATATAGCCAATACAATGTAATATGAGAGAACATTTACCGAGAACAAGAGCGAGACAGTTTTTATTCTAATAAGATAATTGTGTATCACCAGTGATACAATATGCAGTGTAGGGTTAAGGATTCAAACGTGATGCAATCTTTTCTTGGAAGAAAATAAATGCAAATGTTAAAGAAACTACGGTAAAAGTATTAATGAAAGAGTGAATATTGAAATTTGATTTTTAGATTCTTATAAAAACATTCGAATCTGGAATTAATAAATAGTTTTAATTAATTAAATACGATATTAAATTACAAAATATCAGTCCATATCAGACTGATAGAACGATAGTTCAGGACAATTAGAGATTAGATGAGTATTTCATTGAAAGACCGACTGAGGAAAAATTGTGTGAAGATTTTACAACACAAACCTGACAATTCAGAATACTATAAGCGAAGGTTCAGCAGAGATAATTTTTGAATTCAAACTAACGAGAGAATTGGAGCTAAATATAGATGAGAATTTCATGAGAGATAACAGGTTTTCATAAAAAGCAGAAGTAATAACAAAATGAGGATCAAGTACAAAAGAATTTCTAAGTTGGGGAAAATGTTTTAGTTAAGGTTGAAATTCGATCAAAACAGAAAATTGATACATGATGCCATTTGAAGTTGTCGAAGAAATACGCAAGAAAAGCTAAAGGCTAAAAGATATGAACGACAAGATTTTAAAGCGAAATCTGAAATGCAGTGGTGGATTTAGATTTTGGTGTGTGTGGGGGGGGGGCGTGGAAAATTTTCAGGGGGCGCCACAAATTATGAAGATGGTACTACTTATTTTCGCGAGTATTGAGTGAATACTAATATTATTAAAAAGCATTATATTCAGTAAATTTATTCTAGTAAATTTATTGATGTAACAAACATACAAGTTTTTTTATTATTTAAATTGCTTCCTGCGTGATTTCATTGAAGCAAAACGATTTATAGTCGATTCAAGGTCAATGTTCTCAGCCAGTTCGCGTTCTATTGAAATTAATGCTAATCCAGACAGACGTTCGTTTGTCATTGTTGATCGCAAATAATTTTTGATGATTTTCAGTCTACTGAAACTTCTTTCAGCAGTAGCAGATGTAACAGGAAGAGTCAAGTATATTTTACAGAGAATTGCCAAATTGAGAATTCCTGGTGCCATCTGTTTTTCAACCAAGAAAGGCAGCACCTCTTTAAGTTGTAGTTCACAAGATAGTAATGGGCGTATTGATGCATACACGTATTTGAAAGTATCATATTCTAGGATTGCTTCTTCAATATTAATATCGTTTTTGTAAATGTCGCATAAATTTTGAAAAGATTCTTTATTTTCTTCTGATATTTGTGATGGATCAAGACAGGAGAATAAAGCAACAGTGTTATGAAAATCATTAAAACGTTCATCTAGTTGTGTTACAGGTGTATCCAAGACAGTGAAATACGTTTCACATTTGAAGCGTGTAGTTGGATCATCAACCCTTTCATCTCTGTTAAGTTCACCTGCCATGCGTTTCTTTTTTGCAACTCGCTTTTCTTTAAATTCTGTTTCAACATCTAGTAAGGAATAATTTTTGATAATAAATGATTTTACAGCAACATTTAGACTTTCAAAAGCTTTATCACTTCTCATATCAGCAAACTTATTTCTGACAACATAAATCAATTGTTTTGCAAACGCAATATCAATGTCCTTTCGTTGCAAATAGTTTGATAACACAAAGATATTATCTAACAGCTTTTGTAGAAATAGCATCAGAAAAACAAAAGAATATTTTGTTATCAAAATAGATAGTCCCATAGCTTCTGCTCTGACACTTCCTTTCTGACACTTCTAGAGTAGATATAATAGCGGAGAATGATCCAACAACTGCATCAACTGCATGCTTTCGTGAACAAAGATGGCATTTGGTGAAAGTGTCTTTATCTTAGTTTGAAGACCATTTTTAATCCCAGACATCACAGAGGCACCATCATATGCCTGTCCTCTACAAAGTGTAATGTCAATGTTTCGCTTTTGTAACTCCGTTAATAATATATCAGAAAATGCTGCAGCATTACTGTTTTCCAACGTGTAGAAGCATATAAATCGTTCAACAACTTGTCCTGATTTTAACACTAATCTTAAAGAAACTGACATCTGATCAACTCTGGATATATCAATTGTTGAATCAAAAAAAAAAGAAATGTGCAGACCTAACTTCATTATCAATATTTGCGGATAATTCTGAGGCAAGTGATTGAATTAGGTCATTTTGTACATCATGACATAAATAAAGTTCATTTTTTCTTTTCAAACTTTAGATGATTGTCCAAAGTGGAATCATATTTAGCCAATAAAAATAGCGATTCACGAAAATTTCCAGTATTACTACACCTGTCAGAGCCAGAATGTTCTCTGTGTCCTCTAAATGGCAAACCTTGTTTTGCTAAAAACAACGTTGCATCTACCATTCGTTTCAAAACTTCTCTATTTTTTTCCACTTGATAACGCTATGTAATTTTATTAATATGATGCAGCATAACAGCTGGAGTTGCTTAAATCCAATTGAACTTTGTACACAGACAAAACTGTAATAAGAGAAAAAATTCATAAAATTATCTTTGGGGGGGACGCCAATTAGGATTCAACAGGGGCGTGGAGGGGCGACTCGCCTATAGCTAAATCCGCTACTGCTGAAATGGTTGAAAGCTTTTACGAATGGAAATTATATTAATGTCAACTAACTAAAGTTGTAATTAATATAACTATTAAATTATTCATCAATATTATATGTTATATATAAAATATTTTCTCTTGAAATATTATTTATTTTATTAGATTTATTAGATTAATTATGTGTCAATATTATTATTTTGTTATAATTGACTATTTATGTATATGGCATAATTTTATAATGAAATAAATATTACCAATGCAATTTTTTTGTATTTAACAATTATTATTATTATTATTATTGTTAGAAGCTATAACATTTAATTCTTCGGTAATCAAAATAAATTACTAAGACTATTAAATCCAAAATTATATTTCATTAAATCTGATTATATAAACAAATATTCTTGGGACATTTTCTAAATTTTAATTTCAACCAAATATCAACATACCATCGCATTCATACTTGAATTTCAATTTTATTAAAAATTATTTTATTTTAAAATTTCAATTATCATTTCAATTTTAATATCTTAAAATAATTTAAGTTTCAATTAAAACTTTACAAATTTTAATCATGAACTAATTTAATTTAGTATTTTAATTTTAACTCCTCACATCCCCCTTTTTTAAAATGTTTGATCTTCTCAACATTTCTGACTACCATCTTCCCATTTTGATCTTTAAGTAAGTAGCTCCGTTCATGTATTTTCTTTATCACTTTGTACGGCCCTTCCCACCTTGCATCGTCTTTATTTCGAATTTCTTGTTTGATCAAGACCACATCTTCCATTTCAAAATCTCTCACTGTTTTGCTTATTTTTGGTTTTAGTGTTTTATCCTCTATTCTCTTTTCCATATCTTCTCTATTTATTTCTTTATTCGAGTACCATTTTATTCTGTCGATTTTCCTCCCAAATATAATCTCTGCTGGGCTTACTCCCGTTGTTTTTTGAACTGTTGCATTTAACGTATATTCTATTTCTGGCACTATATCAGCCCAGTTTTTCCTTCCTCCTTCATTCAATGACGCGTTAATATACTCTCTGATTGTTCTGAATTGTCTTTCAATAATACCATTCGTGTTATGGTGATATGGGCTTGAGAAAATTAATTCAATGCCAGCTGCCTTTGCTAGTTCTTTTATACTTCTTGCTTCAAAGTTCTTCCCACAATCTACATGAAGTTCTTTTGGAGCTCCAAACTTTAATATCCATTTATTTAATAACGTCTCACTAATTGTTTTTTCGTCTTGCTTGTTTATGGCCGTTAATGAGATGTATTTACTATAGTGGTCAATGATTCCGCAAATATATTTCTTTTTGTTGAACGTTTCTTTCAATGGCCCACATATATCCATATATATCTTCTCGAATGGTTCTGTACTTTTTATTGTTTGAGTTTCCTCCTTTGTCTTGGTTGTTATCGTTTTCATTTTCTGACATCTTTCGCAGTTCTCAATTACCTTTTTTACTTCCGTTGCTAAATTTTCCATGTCGCAGTTATTCTGGATATATTTTGTTACTTTCTGTGCACCTGCATGGCACAGCAATACGTGTACTTCTTTTATCATCCTCTGTCTATTATCTGACGGTATCCATATTTTACCTTGCTTAGTTAGTACCGTGTTGTTTTCCATTATGAACTTACAATCTTTATTTTCTAACTTATTCTTTATTTCTTGGACCTCCATATTGTTATTTTGCCACTTGTTATATCCGCCTTCTGCTGTTACTGTTAATATTCTGGTTTTAATTTTGCCGGTTTTTGCGTCTTCGTGTTCCATCATACACTGTACACATGTTCCGCATGTTTTCCTGGATAGCATATCCGCGTTTGTATGGCTTGTTCCTTTAATGTATTCCATTTTAATATCCAGGCTGCTTAAATAGTTGATCCATGTCTGGAATTGAGCAGTTATTGGTTTCTTCGTTGTTACCATAAACGTAATAGCTTTATGGTCCGTTCTCAGTACGAATCTCTTACCATATAAGTAATGGTTGAAATGTTTACAAAAATAGTATATTGCCAATAATTCTTTTCTGGTAATGCAGTATCCTTTTTCGTGGCTGCTCATCGCATGTGAACCATATGCAATGACATGTTCATGTCCTTTTTCATCCTTTTGCGAAAGAACTGCTCCAATAGTATCGAAGCTCGCGTCTGTGTCTAATATAAATTCTTTTCTGAAATCTGGAAATACCAATACTGGGGCGGTTATCAATGCTTCTTTCATTTCCCTGAAAGCCTTTTCACACATCTCTGTCCATCTTATTTTCTCATTGTTTTTTCCGCATATGCTTTCTAGTGCTCTTGCCTTCTTTGCATAGTCTTTTATGAACCGTCGATAGTAGTTACAGATACCCAGAAAGCTCCTCAGATTCTTCACACATTTTGGTTTTTGAAATGATTGTATTGCTTCTATCTTAGTATTATCTGTTTGTATGCCGTCTTTATTTATTATGTGTCCCAGAAACTTCACTTCTTTTCTAAATATTTGACATTTTTCGGGGTTCAATCTTAGTCCTGCTGTTGCGATCTTCCCTAGGACTTTTCCAAATATGTTATAATGGTCTTCTTCTGTCTTTGTGAATATTAGGATGTCGTCTAAATATACCATCACTCCATCTTTCCACAAATCTTTCAATACTTTCGTCATTAATTCTTGAAATGTTCCTGGTGCCGCTGCAATACCGAACGGCATCCTGTTAAAACAGAACTGTCCTTCTTTTGTTGAGAATGCTGTTTTCTCTTGAGATTCTTTATCTAATTTCACTTGGTAATAAGCATTTCCCAAGTCGATTGAGCTAAAATATCTGGATCC
This sequence comes from Schmidtea polychroa, assembly GCA_959609185.1. Lineage (NCBI taxonomy): Eukaryota > Metazoa > Platyhelminthes > Tricladida > Dugesiidae > Schmidtea > Schmidtea polychroa. Next base: position 33,635 of record CAUHTR010007247.1, on the reverse strand, counting down.
GTGTAGGATGTCTAAAATTTCATCTACATTTGGCATTGGAAATGCTTGTCTTTCTGTTATCTTGTTTAATTGTCTGAAGTCTAGACAAAGCCTGATGTCTTTTTTCTCTTTCTTCCATACACAAACTAAAGGTGTGTTCCACGGTGAATTACACTTCCTAATTATTCCGTTGTTTTCTAGATTTTTTATTGCTTCCTCAATCTTGTTTTCCAAATTTATTGGCTGACGTCTCGGTTTAATCATTATTGGCTCTCCTTTCGTGATGATCTTATGTTTTATCAGATTGGTACACCCAATGTCCCATTTATCTGCCATAAAAACATTCTTGTTTGCCTGAAATATTTCTAGCAGTCTCTTATTTCCGGTAACTTTTAATTTGTAAATTTTCTCTATAGTTCTTTCCTCGTGTTTTACTAATTCATTTACTTTACACTCCTCTTTAAATTTTTTCTGAATTTCCTTATCATTCGACTTTTTAATTTCTACACTACTATTATTATTAATATCACGTTCAAAAACACTACAATCTTTATCAATCATACAATCATCATACATACTTAAATTACACATACCGTTAGCATTCATTCTTTGGTTGAAATCAATATTACTTAGTAAATTGCTCCGATCAATGTCCCGTTTGACGGAGCGTGCTCGTTTGGGTCATTCTCCCTGTTATACTCGTCTGGCTGGCTTGACTGTTTTGTATTCATCATCTCATCATCAGACTCGATAGCTGCAATATCTTTTCTGTTATATTGTTGGTTTCCCCATTGTCTTTGATGTACGTTCCTTGATTGATACATATCTTCCCTTTGTTGATAGGTATTTCTTTGAATTCTTCCTCCTGACATCTTCCTTTGGTCTCGATCTCTTCCTTGATTTCGTCTTTCCATATTTGTGTAGCACTCTCTTTCTTTGTGTCCTCGTGCATTGCATCTATGACATTTGATTGTTGGGCATTCTCTTCGTATGTGACCTTCAACACCACATGCATAACATTGAAATCTTCTTTTTATATTACATTCTCTGCTACTGTGTCCCGGTTTTTGACACGTCCAGCATTCTATCACTTTAACTCTTGTCTCTGGTTTCCATTCGTTGATTTCTCTCTTCGTGGCTCCAACTTGTACTACATCTCTATAAGTTCTTCCTCCAGTTGTAGGTCGTATTGATCTCACCGTGTTTACTTGTTCAATAACCTTGTTAACTTTTTCTATCTTCTTTATAGTTTCTTTAATTTGTTCCGCCGTTTTGAGATCTTTCATTTCGATTTCTTTCCTGACTTCTTTATCTCTTACACAATGTGTCAATAAACATTTCTGAATTTCTTCCTCATTCCAAGTTTGTGAGGCCAATTTTTTAGTCATTTTTGATATTTTCTCTATAAATATTTCCGCTGATTCGTTACCTTGCTCGTAGTTCAAGGCTTCTCTTAAGTCATCAATCAATGACGTTGGTCGATGAAAAGCTGCTCTTAATTTCTGTTCAACGGTTTTACCTTCTGCGGTTTCATATTCTTCAATCAAAGTCCTGTCCAGAAGTGTAATAACTAGTACCATTTGGGTCTTCACTGGTGTCTTCGTTATTTCAAAGAACCTCTGACATTCTTTGATAAATAATTCGAGGTCATCTCCTCTGTGGAATTTTTCTGGAAGTAATCTTCCAATAAGCAGATCCGTTGGAATGGTCGCCATGTTAGAAGCTATAACATTTAATTCTTCGGTCATCAAAATAAATTACTAAGACTATTAAATCCAAAATTATATTTCATTAAATCTGATTATATAAACAAATATTCTTGGGACATTTTCTAAATTTTAATTTCAACCAAATATCAACATACCATCGCATTCATACTTGAATTTCAATTTTATTAAAAATTATTTTATTTTAAAATTTCAATTATCATTTCAATTTTAATATCTTAAAATAATTTAAGTTTCAATTAAAACTTTACAAATTTTAATCATGAACTAATTTAATTTAGTATTTTAATTATAACTCCTCACAATTATTATTATTATTATTATTATTATTATTATTATTATTATTATTATTATTATTATTATTATTATTATTATTATTATTATTATTATTATTATTATTATTATTATTATTATTATTATTATTATTTTAAATAAATATTAAATTATTTTAATTTTAAATGAAAAATTTCTATTTATTTTTAAAAAAACAAAATGGAGTTCTCTATAAATGTGAATATTTCTAAAATTCATTACTTTACAATCTAATATTTTCCATTGTCATCTTCAAGACCGCATTTTCCTAATAAATCCTAGTTTGTATTACTGAAAGCGGTAGTTGACATAGCCTAGCAACAGGTTTATCATTTTCCAAAATTTTTCTCTCTAGCTGGTTTCATTGAATAAACAAAACCAATTTTAACATTGATAATTTAGAAAAAATTTATTTCCGAAAAAACCTATGTAACAAACTAGACGAGGGAATATTCCTGAGGACAATAGAAATTCTACAAAAAATTAATATTTAAATGTGTGCTATGAATGTTACAATGCAAAAAAAATGATATTAATGTTATTTGATGGAAGGAAAATATAAAACTTTTAAGTTCAAATATTAAAAAATGTTTTTCCGACAGTTGAAGGGTAAAAAAAATATATTTACTCTTTCAGTTCTGACTTAAACCCATTAACAACTATTAATTAAAAATTCTACAACAAAGTCTGAACTGGTTTCCTTTAAAATACCTTTTATATACGATATTAAAATTACAGCTTGGGTCAGTAGATAGAGTCCCATAAATGTTGTGGTGGAAAGTGCCCAAGTAGAGACTATAGGGTTAAGAATCAGATAAAATCTAAATTTTCGAATAAATTTGCTTTATTTTAGTAAATTTTATTAGATTTAAAATTAAGCAATGTAAATATTTATTTAAAAATATTAATACTGAAAAGTTAGCAATTTAAGCTCGGCATGGCGTAATGAATATGAAACACTTACTTAAAAGATTTTCAATTGGAAGTGTGTAATTGTCTAAGGAACCCGTAATTGGAGAATTCGTTGTCGATGCTAAAGAATTTGAAGTTCCGGTTGTTGACTGGCTTGTAGACGTTTGAGGTTCTGTGGACTGAACAGTTGTGATTTGAGGTTGTGTGGACTGAACAGTTGTAATTTGAGGTTGTGTGGACTGAACAGCTGTGATTTGAGGTTGTGTGGACTGAACAGTTGTGATTTGAGGTTGTGTGGACTGAACAGCTGTGATTTGAGTTGATGTTGATTGAGATGGACTGATAGTGGATAAAATCGTGGATATCGAAGTTAAAGCATTTGTAGATGAAGTCATGGTGGTTAATGTCATCGTGGTCGTTTCTACGTTGCTTGTTGAGCTTGATGAAACTTGTGTAGTGATGGTGCTGACGGATGTTTGGGCATTGGTTGCAAGATTTTCAGAAACCGTTGGAGAAACAGTAATCGTTGTCGGATTAGCAGTAGTAGTTATAGTTTCTAGATCCAAATTAAAAATTAAAATTATCCAAAGAAATAATAAAATAAATTAAAAATAAAAAATCTCTCTATACTGGCTTTTAGTTCGATATCTATAAATTAAATTTTTTAATAATATAATAAAAATAAAATTATTTAGTATAAATAAATGATATGATAATTAATACAAAATCAGTTCAGTCATAATAGTTGTCAAAAATGTTTGATAATAGTTGTAGAGTTCGATCACAAAGCTTTTGAGATTGTTATAAATTCAGATCACAAATGTTGATTGTTGTTTTCTAATGCAACTGTAAGTTCTGAAAAAATAAAAAAATTAATTTTATCTAAAATACAGGAGAAAAAAACAATAAAAAACTGAAACAATGCCAGACATTTATAGTCCTGGTATGTTGGCATGTAGCATTTGTATAATAATGCCCCTTTTATAAATATAAATGAATTTCTTTCTTTCCATTGAAGGAAGAAAGACAGTAATTTTAAAGATAAATTTGTTGTGTTGAATAATTGTTGATAATGTTGCTATGGATTTCAGTAAACGTTTTCAGCTAAAAGGTAAAAAAAAATTAAAATTTATTATTACTACATTTGAATAATTCAAAATATTTCCGACTATATAATTTTATTTTATTAATATTTTATATTTCATAAATTTAAAAGTTTATTGTAAAATTATATTTATTTCTTAAATAATTATCAGCTATTTTTTCGTTGTTTTGTCGCATCGGAATTATATAAGCTTGCATCGCTCGAAGTTTAATTCAAAATATATACTAGAGTATCAAATAAACAGGCAAAATAGCAAGTAATAAAAATTATCACTCGAAATTTATCAAGCTGCAGAACAAGACACTAATTATTTTTAAATGAAAAGAAAATAAAAGCAAGTTAATTGAGAAAACTCAAGTGAGAAAGTATTTTCTATCAATAGAAGCAGTAAAAAATTTTGAAAAATCAGAACCTGTCAATAATTGTAAGAAATGCTTTGAAGCTTCGCTTATCAATCTTCAGATTTAGCCTCAGATTTGAATGCTGCTTTATCTTATCGATAAAAAACGACTTAGTTAGGTTTTGCTAAAGACTGTTAGCGCAATTCTTCCAAAATGTCATTTAATCACGTCTAAAATTTATTTCTTTTGTTTAAACCATACTGTCAACTTTTCCGATTCTTTTTCTAGCCGAGTCGGAGGACGAAACACTGCTTTTTCAACAAAAGATAACTAGTATAGAATGTGATTTGACATATCCATAACTCCTGAAAATTTTCCAAAATTAAAGAATAGAGTTTAAGACTTTTAAATGGAACTGAATTAGTCGTGTACTTGGATGGAATTCTTTTATTTTCATTTACTCCAAAATATCAAAATATAAAAGACTAAAGTACTTTGAAAAATTAAATGAACCGGTAAAATATTTATTGCAAATAAATTTCATTGAATGCAAAAAGAAATAAAATCTTTAGGATATATTAATAATACATACGGCATTAGAAAAAATTCGAAGCAAAAAAAATATGAAAGACATTTACTTCTAAAATTACTCCGGCGTTTTCTAGAATTGACAAATTAATACATTAAATTTGCAGTCAATTATACAAAATACTGAAAAGAATTGGGAAACCTATGTGACAGTATTTGAAAGAAGCTTCTATGGAAAGACTCATGTCAATGGTCACTTCATAGTTTAAAAGGATAATTAATGAATGTACTATAATGGTTTTCCCTGGTTTTTCTAAGCAATTCATTTTAGAGGCATGTGTCAGTTTTGATAGAATTGGGAAGATGTTTGCACCATCAGTTAAAATAGTATGAAAAAAGCAATTGTATATGGCTTTAACGCAATAAATAATCATCAATTGAAATATTGTATAACCAGAAAAACTTTTAGTCCTAAACTGTTTTGAACAGCAATTTAAGCATTATTTATAGGTTGTAGTAGGATGTTAGTCCGTCAAATGTATGTCAATCCTACCTCATCTAGAAAAAGAAGGTCTAAATGTTTTTTAAGTGGTGGTGGATTACAGGTAGTCAACATTTTACCTTTCCTAGCTATTACCAGCGTAACCCAGGATATAATGGTGTCTTACCGCTTGATACTCGTTGAATGATCAACTTTGGTACTGTATCAAGTGGGTGAGTGCCGGCAAAATTGAGCGCGTCTTTCCGCATTATACTTGGCAGGGTCTGCCGATAGAAGGCTCATGTCCGATAAACTCCGGTCCCCATTATTTGATTGTTTTCCCAAACTACTCATACCACTCATCATACTCTCACATCACTTAGTTAGCACACACCTTAGCAACGAAACATTTATTTACACTAAAGAAAATGCATTTATAAAACATCATTCAATTCGGCTGCCTTAGGCGAGGTGGATCCTCTTGAGCCTGTCTCGAGCATCCCTGCCCGGACGCTTTCTATTGGCACCACCAGGGATTTGAGCTGGTGGATATATTCCTGCGAGCTCCACAACCACTCAATGAATCTGTTCTGCTGAATCTATCGATATCTCTCTGGTGCTGCTGTATTTCTAGTTCCCGGATTCGCAATTTGAGGGTTTTAATCTCCGTTTGATCTTGCGCGCCCTGTTTGATCAGCTAAAGGCGCTTCTGCATTTTGGTTGGGCTGAACCAAGTGCTTTCGAGCTCGCAGCACCACCCCTTGAATTTGACGACTCGACGTTGGAGGGCTTCCACCTACTGGCCTGTTAGCTGTCGATCTTCTAGCATCTTTTCCAGAAGTTGGATCACTAAATGGAAGTCAATTTAGGCATGGTCAAAGGCATCTAGATTATTATGAACGTCATCGGTTGATTTGACTCTATTATTCAATTCACAACCCCCTGTCGAGATCGCTGTCAAGAAAAAGTAATAAAAATAAATCCTCGTTAATAGACGCATCCATCGCGTGACAAAATTCGATGAAGTCAAAACTATTGCTCCCTTTTCAAACGCAATCATACCGGCATAATACAAATACTCAAGGAATAACAATCGTATATTTTTTCCACTATCACAATAACATCGAATATTTTTGTTCGGGCGGTCAAAAGTTCGACCATTTGCGGGTTCTCCCTCGTTTCTTGGGACTTTCATGCAGATTTACGGATGTACCTATAGGAATTTACTAATGCTCGGCTTTGTTGAACTCTTATACTTCATTTAGTTGAGCCTCCTATTCTAGACTTAATCCTTTACAATCATTTAATATCCTCTATTAGCTTCTATTTTTTGTGATTATTTTATTACAATTGACTGTCTTATTTTTAGCATATTTTTAATTTCAACAAATTAATAACTAAATATATGCGGACAAATATTAATATAATAGTATTATACCATTAATAAATATTATAATAATGGCATACCGTCTAAATGCGTTCTTAATCCGACCTTTTTGGAAAGATTTGGGGGGGGGGATGAGAGAATCAGCTTACTAGCGGTTAGATTTATATAATTTTTGGCATGTAAATTGAATATTCGTATTTTAATTCTGGGTTGTCGAATGTAAGCAAAATGGTTACATAGTGACAAAAACTGGAATTCATCTGCGTGCTCTTCAAATTTACAAAAAAGAGAAATACAGGTCAGGCATAAATCTCACTTTTGTGGTGTTGTCAGGTTGGTGTACGAGATTCATGAATCGTAACGACCTATGCTTACGTCAGCGTACTAAAATAGCGCAAAAGCTCCCGAAACACCTTGAAGACAAAATTGTATCGTTCCAGAAATTCATAATCAAGCATAGGAAAAGGTCATCATTCGAAGTATCTCAGATCGCAAGTATGGAGGAAACTCCAATGACGTTCGACTTACCAAGCAACCGAACATGACAGAAGTTGGAGAGAAAACCGTTCTCATTCAAACAACGGGGCATGGAAAGACTCACTTTACAGTAGTTTTAGCTTGCCTAGCAGATGGATCGAAACTGGCTCCTGTTATTATCTTCAAATGGAAAACACTGCTGAAATCACTAAAGTTTCCAGCTGGTGCATGCACAACAAAATGAATGGATTGACGAAAGCGGAACAATGGAATGAATGGAAAATATATGGAATAAAAGACCAGAGGGGCTGCTGAAGAAGCCTTTTATGCTCGTCTGGGATATGTTCAGTGCGCACAATATAGTGTTATATTAACTTCCGTCCTGCAGCCCATGGATGTTTGTCTAATCAAACTGTTTAAAGACAAATTTCGCAAGATGTGGTCTGAATGGATATGCTCTGGGCAGGATAAACTGGCAAAAGGTGGGGAGGGGGGATCTCCAGAAACCAGAAATTGATCTGGTTGCCAAATGTTTCAAGGACGCTTGGGATTCCATTCCCTCTGATATGATTGAAAAATCATTTAAGAAATGCTTCATCAGAAACGCACTTGATGGGACGTAAGATGATGCTGTACTCGAAAATGAATCAGATGGAGAAAAGAATGGAGAAAAAGGACGACGAGGTTGACGAATATAACAACGTGTACAAGGACAATGAAGCCATCACACAAAAAGAGTTTCACCAACTGTTCGGAGAATCAGATGAGTCGAACTTGAAGGATTTTAATTTTTATACTATTTATTAATTTAGAAATTATGACAATATCAACAATGACTTTGATATTTTTTATTAACAATATATATAACAATGTTATAATTTTACATTTTTAAAATAAATTTTAAAAAAATAACTTTTTATCATTTTATTTCAATAATAATAAAGCTCTCTAGCGAATAGTATACAAGAATGACTTCAACTTTCTTTGTCATTTAATTCTCTTTTGTCTTCAACCTGGCTTAAACAAAAATTAACATGTTTTAAAAACTTAAGTAAGAAATGTGTAACATTTTGTTTTTACCGTCAACTATTTTTGGGTCGGCTTACGAACGGGTCATACAATTTTTATACTTTTCCCTTCCAAAATAAAGGGGGTCGGCTTATGAACGAACGGGCTATAGAACGAATATATACGGTAGATATAATTATAATTGTAATATATTATAATACTAATAAGTGGTAGAATATGGATATAATATAATAATATAATATAATATAATAATATAAATGTAATATAAATAAATGATAGTATATGTGAAGAAATTTAATAAAAATATTTATATTAGATACCAGACATTAAATAATTATTATAATATAAACAAAATTTTAGTATACATACAAGCGGATTTATCATAATATTCGCCCAAAAATAAAATTTATTGCAGCATTTTTGGAAAGTTTACCTTGACGAGACATTAATATAAGACAGACACAACAAAAGCTCTAAATCATAGACACGTAACATAACAACACAGTACACAACCAGCACATTTTGATGAAGCATTATTCGTGAGAAACAAGCGAAAAGATTGTAATTTTTAATTTGTAAATTTTGATTTAACAAAAATTTTGAAATACAATAGAGTCATTTTTGAATTTAAATATATGTCAACCAGTGCATGTTGAGATTTCAAATTCTTTTTTATGAGAAAATATATATATCACTTGAAAAAAGCAGTGCCCAAAATTCGTGAGTATCAAAAAACATCGATATATTACTGATTTATAGTCTTCAAGCTCTCTTTTTAATAAATTCAATGAAAAAAATAATCAGTGGTGAAATTGGAAAATGTATATATTAACTATATATTAATATATATTAATTAATTTATATGTGAGATTTTTAATATGATTTTATTTGTAATTTTTCAAATCATTAATTGGTTATTTCATTTATTATCAAGCAAATACAAATAATTTTTAATTAATTCTTTTATATATTAAAAATATATTGCAATTTATAAAGTATTTTATTCAAATTTTTAATTATTATAATTCGTAAATATGATTATATTCTGTATAAAATGTAATATCAAAATTTTGTTTGTTTAAAAATATTCTTTTAAAATTAAAACATAATTTACATATTATCAGTAATTTAAAATTATTTTATGGCAAATTCAACGATTTTCATGCTTCCTATTAGCATGGGTGCTTTTAAAATAATGACATCTCTCAAAGAAAGTGAACAAGCCTATTCTTTAACTGATAGTGAATTTTTACTGTCATTAATAAATGATCTCACTGAAGATTTATCTAATTATAATTCTTCCATTGAAAATTCAGTGCATAAATTTGAAGAATGTAAAATACCAAAATCGTTCTGTGAATTTAAAAGGGAAAGTGAAATTATTTCATCTAATTTATTAGAGATTCAAACTTCAGATCTGAATGATTCCAGCAGATATTTAGCATGCACCTAAAATTGAATGCAAAGATTGTCATGAAACATTTAAATTAGAATCTGAACTCTTGAAGCATTATGAAATATATCATGTACAACCAAATCAGTTCAAATGCTCATGTGGGGATAACTTTCAATGTCTTCAATTATTTTTGCAACATAAATTTATTTGTTCTATTTTGAAAAGTCAAATTAAAGTAGAAAAAACAAATGATCGAAAAAGAAATGGGCAAGATAATATAAATGATCAAAATGCTAAGCTAGTTAAAGTCTCTGAGTTGAATTGTGAGGCTTGCAGTAGAAAATTTCGAACATCTTCTGCTCTTTATTTACACGAATGCAGAAAATTAAAATCTGACGACTCTCAACAATCTAATGTTAGCCATCCAGAAGTGCCAGTTTCTAAAGAAAACATAAAACCTATCGAGTTAAAATGTGAACAAGTGAAATCATTTGAAATCAAATTTACTTGCCGTTGTGCTGCTGAGTTTAGTGATTATTATGAATTCACAAGTCATTGCAATAAATGTGGTAAATCAGATGATTCAGAACCTACCACATTTAGCACAAATAAAAGTAGTCCTCTTAAGATTTTACCCAATGATAATGGTAAATACGATTGCAAGGACTGTGATAAATCATTCAGCAGCATATTATCGTTGCGGCAACATCGAGATGGCATGCATCGAAACGATCCAAAATACGTTTGCAAAGTTTGTGGGAAAGGTTATCGATGGTGCACGTCCTTTCATTATCATAAAAGGAAATGTGATTCGGAAAAGTGATATTATCGTTTAAGAGAATTTCTTTGCATTTAAGATTATTTTATTTATTGAATAAATTTACTGCGATCGTTTTTGATAGAATTTATTTTGTTAATTTTTATTTATTATGTAATATTTAATCTATGAATATTATCGATTATATAATGAATTGTTATTGATCATTCAGTAACTTATAGTCGTTTTTAGAAATTTCTGCTTTTACTTAATTATGTAATTGATTTAGTGATTATTTTATTATGATGTGTTGTATAACTTATTTCTAGAAATTTGTTATCTCAAATTAATTATTTTGTAATATTGTTAATTACGTCATTTATAATTTGAATTTCAGTGTTTCGTAATTAGTTCTTAGTGGCATGATGTTTTAGCATTAAACTATATAGATGTTGTACAATGTACATGGTGTGGAGGGGCTCTTTATATTTACGTTCCTAGAAATTTGAATAATGTATTTAACATTTTCCCCAAGACCAATTAAAGAATCGACACTGGTGTATTTAAGGAATAGGACCCAGTAGGCACTCCTATACAGTAAATTGTAGAGGAATTAATGAACGACGAAGAGACGAGGCAGAAGAAGAGATGTACCAGACGGGAGATGGAAAAAATTTGAGTAAACTAGTGGTGAATAATGCAGAAACAGATTTGTCAGGGGACTCTGGAGCATCAGCAACAGTCATGAGCAAGAATTTGTGGGGGAAAATAAGCAAACCAGAAATTCAACGTAGTATGATTTTATTATGCGGAGTTTTTTTAACTGGAGGTGAGGAGGTAATGGGATACATGACTATACCGGCCACATGGAATCAGAAGACCAAAATAATCACAGTAGTAGTGGTAAGAGAGATCAAGGCCGAATTCATAGGGCCATTGATACATTGAAAGAGGTTGGAGTAAATTTAGCGAAGATCAATAATATAGAAACGTCATTGATAAACAAAATCTACACTGATGAAGAAAGAATAAATAAAACACTAGTGGCAATGGCAGTTGAGAATAGTAAAATTATTGAAGGAATGATCAGGGAATACGGCGGAATTTTTATGACATCGAAATTTCATATGGGATTTACAAACTTAGTTCAACATGAGATGCGGATAACTAGAGGCCCAATAATGCTACGTCCTCTACGTCAACCAATGGATATGGAGAATAAGATTGAAGAGTTGATAAAAAGTATATATGTGTGTGTGTCTTTTACACAAATTGTATGTACATGTCTAGACCCTTGTGGGCTTTAACAGTTGAAAATGGGTTATAGTTTTATCCATGTTTATTGATTTTATTTTCAATTGCGATCATGGCAAAACTTCATAGTCTCTGTGGCCCATCATGAAACAAAGATAATTTTTAATCCTTCGTAGAACACTGAAAGATCGTTCTGCACTTGCTATCCCAATTGGTAAAGTGAGAAATAGTCTTACCGGGATTTCAAACTCGGAAAGACATCATACAAGTCATTATTCAGTCATTATTCAGATATGCCATAATCCCACTTTGTTTTAAATCAAAGAAGAGAGTTTATTTCTGAGTTCCGCTGTTTTTTCATTGGAAAAGTTATCTATCAATGTTGCTACATGTATTTTTATTTCATCATCTGAGCATTTAGCCAGCCGATTTAGATTCAAATATCCAAAGATTGATGATTTGTTTTTTTCCTTCAGTTCGGGCTCACATCTCACCAGTCATACTATCTGTTGGGCTATTGCGTTGGTGATAAATTTTAAATGTTACTCTGACTCCTAGCGTGTCTTTAACCGATTCACAAATAACAATTGACAATAGAAATCTTTATTGATAATCACAAATAAACTTTCTCTTTACACTAACAATCAATTCAACACTCTACTTGGTGACTATACAATGCTTATTACAACACTCGGTGAGGAATAGCACTTGCGTATAACACCGGATTAAAAGATCACAAATTACTGATTGGTTTATCAACTGGGACTTTGAGCTGGTTGTTTTCTTTGACCTTCTTCACAAGTTTATTCAAATCTTCTTCAACAATTTTTCTTCACAATTCTTTTTCACAATCGTTTCTCCCGTTTGTCATGACGATCTTCCACCAGGTAATTTTATTTAGTTATTTCTAAATTGTTATTTAGGTATCCTCAACATATCCAGTGGTTGAAAATAAATTTCAGTGCGATATCTATCTGAAGCAGTAGCTAATCTTTCATCACCATAATCTGTCTTCTCCTTACTCACGTTATTTTAAAATCAGCTTCAGTTGCATCAAATATCATGCTTTCTTTGACTGCTCTACGAATTTGTGATCGCATCTGAGTTCTTCCAATTTCTCTGTAGAACGTTCAAAGTACTCAATCATATTATTATTATTATTATTATTATTATTATTATTATTATTATTATTATTATTATTATTATTATTATTATTATTATTATTATTATTATTATTATTATTATTATTATTATTATTATTATTATTATTATTATTATTTAAAACAATAAAGTGATAATTTAAGCCTCATATGACTCATCAAGGTCATTGTAACAAAGACAATGACTCATCAATTACATTTTGAAAATGCTAATTCGATTGGCTATCTCTATTGTTATAAATGTAAAAACAAAAGTAATTTAGTTATTTATTACTGATGATTTCTACAAGCAAAACTGTTGAATATGATTGCATAAATCACAAAACGCATTTGGTAACTTTATTATTTTTGATCAATTTTTTCTATATATGTAATTTATAGCAAGGAAGTCCTACTAGAAATAAGGAAAAAGTTAAATTAAGTTCAACCTATTCCGAAGATAAGAGTTCATTGAAATTCGAGTTTTTAACAACACAGTTGAAGATTTTATAAATAATCATGATACTTACACTAATAAGGAAATCATAAATATTTTAAAAATTTTCAAGCATTCCTCTATTGAATATTTGATTTATTTAATTATGATAAATTTTTAAAATATGACCTTGAAAAATAATAATATGACCTTGAAAAAATAATATTTTGAAAATTAATAATATGACCTTGAAACATGGTCTTGGAAAATTGTTAATATCTTTAAAAATAATAATGCTACTTACAATATCTATAGCTCATTAAAAAGGTCTTGCAATGGGCTTTAAAATGAGCAATCGTTCAATGAAATCAAATGATAGGAACATTAACTTTTGGGGTGCCAAAAGTAGGTCACCGCTGGCTCAATTAATAATATTTTGAAAAATAATAATAATTTATTGATTTGTCATCGAGTGAGTCATACTACCGTGAGAATGACCTTGGATGAGTCATCGGACGAATCATACGACCTTGAATGAGTCATTGGATGACTCGTGGTCTTTGTTTAAATGACCTTGATGAGTCATATGTTTTTGGTTTAAAATTTGACCTTGAAAATTTTTTTTAATTTTTTTCCACCCGGGGAGGGGCATGTGACCCAGTGGTGACCAATCCATCTACTTGTAAGTAGTATATGTAAGTAATGTATTGCATAAGGAATTTATGAATAGTGTTAGGTTCTCATCTGGTGGATAGATTCTTCCTAACACAGATTATATCTGACTCCTTATGCCTATGAATTCTATGTCCTTTTCTGGAATACCGTAAGCTTATATAGCTTTTAGTTCTCTTTAAATATTTTGTTTATGCGAATATTGCTTAAGCAAAATTTTCTGATTTAATGACTTTGTTTTTACTTAAATATCAAATTTCCTGGTGGCAACTGTATACTCAATGATCTATTTTTTTATAATTCTCCTGACTAATCTTTTTTGCTACAGCTGATCAAAATTTCTTTTCTAACAATGGCTTATAATCAATATTGATTAAGCCCTAATATGAAAATATTCTCAAACTGCTATTAATCTCTATTGACTTTTAGCTAGAAATGTTAATTATTTTATTTTAACTAAAATTTTCAACTATTTATATTATTTGTTGTTTTTGTAATAATTAATTTTAGTAATTATATATTTCTATTTATATATAAATTCGTTTATAAATTACTTATTATAGTATTCTACTTGTATTTATTATTTATAGAAATTATTTATTCCAAATATAGTAAATTTATTTATTTATTTATTTATACTTCTTAATATTATAATTTATATCCTACCCTCTACATGGCTATCAAAATTGCTCTCAGAACCAGCCAAACCCCAACAATAGTATGATTATTGATTGTTTGTTTGCCGTGAATGATAAAAAAATTAAATATTTAAATAATATTTGTGATTGCTCGTTAGATTCAAATATGTATAGTGATTGGTTTGCTGAAAAATGGCGACTAGATGATTTAAAATGTAATAATGACGATAATTTAAATCTTAATGATGTTGGTGCTCTATGATGAATTACCTTAGCACTACTCAGACGAACTTTACCTTAGGACAAACGAGAAGTTCTGCATTCTACAATGATAACTTTTGATCTCGGATCTTCTACTTTGGCTATAATTTTGTTTATTTACAGGACTATTTACACTCAACTCTTCCCTTTTTTGGTTTGTTCATCGTTACGTTCATATTAATTTACACTATTTCTGCCAGATTGATACTTACTAGTGGTTGATTTCCCATCTCAACAACGTGCAGTATCCCAGTTTGGTATACTTGATACTCGTTTCTCTGATTCATTTCTTATTTTTAATACATAATCTTCATACTACTTATAACATCACGTTTATATACACACTATTTACATCGACTCATCACCTTCCTATACCATTGTTGCCAGGCGACCTGAATGCAACGTGCGAATTCCCAGTGGCGTATCTAGGGTTCACGGCGCCCGGGGCAAAACTTAAAATTGCGCCCCTCTCCACGTGAATTTTTTCTTTTCCTTATTATTGGTATATTATTTTTGCACTAAAGTGACATTTCTTTTTTAAGAAAAAAAAATTATTATTTAAAAAAAATCAAAAATTTTCACTCTTTAAAATTGATTTGCAGCAGTTTTAAAAAAAATTAATTTAATTTTGCAACAAGTTAGTTTTAAACTTTATTTATTGTAATAATTTACAAACAAATTTTTCGTGCTTTAACACTTGCGAACTTGTCAATGACATCATCAAAGTTAATTTTGTTCACAGTGTTTTTCTCAATACTTAATAATGCCAAATTATTTAAACGTTCTTCACTCATTGTTGCTCGAAGATATGACAAAATTAATTTTAATTTGCTAAAGGAACGCTCGCATGTTGAAACAGAAATACCAATTGTCAAAAGAATTTGCAATGAAATTCTTAAATTTGGGAAAACATCTTCACCATAAGATATTAAAAATTTTAAAAGATCTATAGGTGATTTTGGAATTTCATCTTTTCGAGCATTAAGAAGCATTTTACAGTCAGTAACTTCATTGCATAGTTCGTTTTCATCAATATCTGAATTGTAAAATTTTCCCAAATTTGAACATTTTTCTTTTAATTTAGCAGGATCATGGCAATTTAGAAAATTTTCAGTGTCAAGGAAATATCCAAAATTTTCGTTCAATGAATTAAGGCGAGTAAATCGAGTTTTTAATTCTTGAATTAATCTATCAACTGAGCATTTCAACACACGATCTAACTCTTGTTCAGCAGTCAAACCAGAATCAGTCATTTTTTCACCTAATCTAATTTTTATACGTCGCACTCTTTTCTTTATTTCAACGCCCCATTCAAAACATTTTTTTTTACCTGCTTCAATTGATTGAATGCATAGATCTTCAAGAAATTGCTGCATATGTATGCTTAATCCTTGTAAATCATCGGAGGCATCTTTAAAATTAATTTTTGGATCTTGCATTCGTTTTTGTACACGATCAATTTTCTCGAGAACGTGATGCCAAAAATTTATCAAAACCAGAAAATTAAAATTCAATATATTTTGCAATAAATTGTATGATTCGCTTCTTGTGTCAGATGTTTGATTGAAATCATCAGAAAGATCTTCAATTAATTTCACAAGATTATCGATTCCAAAAAAAATTGCTTTTACAGCTTCTGCTCGTGCACTCCATCGTGTTGTTGATTCACGTTTTACAGTCAAAGGAATGACATCGGTTAATTTTTGCCAACGATTGGTTGATCTTGAAAAAAATAAATAAATTTGTTCAATTACACCAAAAAAAGTTAGCATTATGGGATTAGTTTGAACAGAATGTAATCCTGCAAGATTTAAACTATGATTATCGCAGTTAATAAACACTGCGCGAGGGTTCAAATTGGTAATTCTTTGTTGCAATCCAGAAACATGACCAGCCATAACTGCCGCATTATCATAACATTGCGATCGACAGTCCGAGAGTTCTAATCCATCAGTTTGTAATAATTTGAGTATAGTATTTTTAAGAGCTTCGGCATCTTTTTCAGCTAGCTCAATAAATCCCAGAAATGATTCCTTAATTTCCACTGTTTTTTTATCAAAATCTATTTCAACGTGACGAATAACTTCTGAAAATTGTTCACGATGTTGTAAATCTGGAGTAGAATCAAATATCATGCCAAAGTATTTGCTTTTTTTAATATTTTCAATCAAAACATTTCGAACTATTGAAGCTAAAAGGTGAATAAACTCATTTTGTATGCCTGGTGATAAATAAGATGTTGTTCCTGGATGTAAACGAGAATGTTCCATGTGACTTGCCAAAAGTGGATCATATTGCGCAATCAATTGTAAGAGACCCAGAAAATTACCTGGATTGCCTTCTGTATTCAACAAATTTTCATTATAACCACGTAATGCTAAATTATGAAATGCTAAGAATTTTATGCATGAAAGAAATCTTTTTAAAATTTCTCTCCATCGATCTTTTTCCAACAATATTTGAGCTTGAACTTCCATATCAATTCCAGCACCTTGAGACAATCTTCGTTCAGTTTCTTTCCATGTTGTAAAATTCTGACGGTGTATAATATTATTTTCATGATCATTTACTCTTTCTGAATGCTTAAAATCTCTTAAACCAGCCGGTGAAGAAAATGCAGTTTTACAAAAATCATTATAAAATAACAAACAACAAAAGCAGAAAAGTGTTTCTTTATGAGGCGAATAAATTAACCAAGATCGATTAACATATATACCGTTTGCCAACTTCTTCTTAAACCATGATGATGTAATTGAACGTCCATTATGCACTGCAAAGCTTCCTTTATTATTTTGAAATAAACTCGGGCCACGTAAAATGACTTCAGTTCTTAGTTTTTGTGAAACTATTGGACTGAATGAATGAAAACTTTCTTGAAATTCCAAATATCCAAAATCATTGAACAAAAGCAGATTCGGAATATTTTCTGAAATTGTTGAAAGACATGATTTATTGTTGGATTCAGTCATTTTATAATCAAAATCCGACTCTTCATTGTTTTGTGAGGCATCAAAATCAAAAAATTCATAATCTGACTGAGGCATATGTTTGTCTTCTTTAATATCCTCTATCTGGTCATTTTCTTCAACCTTTTCCTTTTTTAAATAATTTTGCAACATTTGACTTGACTTTTTAGCTTCATTTCGGAATATTCTGGCCTTTTTACGATTTTGTGCGCCACTTAATTTCGGTTTCGGCATCTTTGATATTCTAAAGTTTGAAAGTTTTTTCAAATAATTTTGAGCTTAACAAATAATTCTATAAATCTTACGATTGAGTTCTGGATATAACTCAAATTTCATGTATTTTGGAAAGGCTTTGAAATATATAAACAAAGTTCACCATAAAATTTAAATTTAATTTAAATAGTACTAAAATTAAATTTAAATTTTATGGTGAACTTTGGTTATATATTTCAAATAATCAAAATTCGTTATTTTAATGTCGGTTAAATTTCAAAATCGAAAATCTTTAAATAAAGTTTAGGTTTCAAAAATCAATTTGGCGCCCCTAAAATCGTGGCGCCCGGGGCAAAAGCCCCGCTTGCCCGGCCCTAGATACGCTACTGCGAATTCCCCAATATTTTTCATCCGTTAGCAGGGCCGTCAAGAGCCAGGCCGGCCCCGATGCAATTCGTCAGTGCGGCCCCACTTTGCTCAAACTGATATATTTTTTTTAAACATTTGTTTTAGCTATCCTATTTATTACTTATAAAATTCCATGATACATATAAACTTACATTATCACAAACTTAGATTTTTAAAATTATTTAATTATATAAAAATGCCAAATATGATTATATCGCGGGCCCGGATGATTTGCATCGCATGCATCGCCCTCTTATCAGTCGTGTCCGCTAGCTTGTATATGTCAACTTCGTTTACCCACTCGCCTGATGTTGGTATTCCTGGTAGTTCTTGAATCCATTAGTATTCTTCTGGATTCGAATTTTCTGTTGGGATACCATATTCGAACTTCTCCACTTGTGGTCATCTTCTTCTGCCTTTGGGTTTTTGTTTATATTTTTTTGTGGATTATTATTAATGTTATCACTGCACTAATTATTGAGCTAGTTATCCACATCATTTTATTTATGTCTCGTTGTTGGTTTTTCCTGTCGTTATCATCATTTTAGTTTCTGTTGTAGTTTTCCTTTGTGTTTTATTTTTCTTGAGCACCTGGTATAACTGTTTCGTTTCTTTTTTGCTTAACTCTGCTTCTTTTGTATTTCTGGTTGCCCATGGTATGTTTATCATCCGTGGTCGTCGTCTGGTTATTGCTTGGCATGAACTTAACTCGCTTCCTTTTTGAGAACACATACTTGGTATCGTCCTTTTCTTTCTCCTGTTGTCATGTTTACTTCTGCACCTTTCTCAAATAATGTTTCTATGCAGTCAACTATTCCTGTCCTATTTAGTACACATATTCTTACTATGGGTTTCTGATACCTTGGTTTCTGACTGTGATTACTTCTCTTTTCTTGTCGAGTTCGATAGTTACTAGTACTTCTTGTCCCTTATCTTTGATCCATATTACTGTTGTGTTTGGCTTGGTTTGGTTCTGTCACCTTATCGTTCTTGTACTGGATTGTTTCCGGGGTTTCTTAATTGTTTGTTTGATCTTTGGATTTCGTTTACTAGTCATTCTTTGTGGCCTGCTTTTTATTTTCGCGGTTTTAACTGCTTTATGTACCACTATTACTTGGTTACCTGTGCATACCAACGTGTTGGTGTTTGGTTTGACGTTTGTCCAAAAAACTTCGTGATCTCGTTCCATGTACACCGATATACATGTCTTCATCATCTCTAATACACATTTACGTTGTTGGCCGATTTCATTTATTTATTATTTCGATGCCTTCCATTGTAGCTTTAATTTGGGCATGTACTCCAGTTTCGTTAGTTCTTTCCAATTCCATTTCCTCTGCTGTTATGTCTTTGCAAATGTTGTAGTCTCCACATAATTCGGGGTCCTTTTTGTTATCACTCTAAAGTCACAACTTACCCTTATTCCTTCCATCAATTGGACGCATATTCTGACCTGTGCGTTTCCGTCATTGTCGCTGATTCTTATCACGAATAGTTAAACTTCTTGCAATTCTTGTATTTTTCTTTTTTGTTAGGCAAATAGACGTTAATATTATTAATATTTATTGTAGTAGGAGTAGCTGGTTTTCATTTTTCCGTATTACCATGTTATGTAGAGATAACCCTCGTTTTTATTCGCTGTCTCGTCAAAGTGATTGTCTTCGCACTGGTATTGATCGTCCTTGTTATCCTTCCAATCTAAGTCGTCTTCTAGCTCTTCTTCTTCTACCTTGTCTCGATTGTCTGAGTTCTTTTTGGGTTGTTCTCATTGCCTTCGCCGTTTTCATCACTGTCATCCTTCATATAACAAAAGAAGATGTTGTTCCACTAAATCAGTGTAGACCAAACTTTTTTGAGCCACGGCATACTTGGCTTAATTAAAAATTTTCGCGGCACACCTAAATTTTTTATTGCTTTATTTGCAATTTTTTATTGCACTTTTACTAATCTTTTAATAAGAAATGAAAAACTTATTTACTTGAAATAAATTTAATGTAAAAAATTTGAAATTTAGAAAAATTAGTGAATGAAAAATTCATAAAACATAGTTGATGAGATTTATGTGCTTGATGTTCCGAACAAATAAGTTCCAATCGTGGTGGAATTTTTGACAAACAAACTCTTAATTCTTGATCAATGTTAACCATACGTTCCCGCTTCTTTGATTTAATTGACTGATTAACATTTAAATTTGAAATAACTGTTAAAATATCCACAATTCAATTTCCTTTTATTAAGTTGTTTGGAAAACAGGGTTTTTTTGACTTTTTTAAAAGAATTTTACGGCACACCTGGGCACCAGCCACGGCACACAGTTTGGACAACACTGCACTAAATAAAGTGTTAGGGAAAATCAATAAAAATCTAAGTTGCAATGAAAATATATTCATTAACAATCGAAATTCCCGTTTTCATGATGCCTTTGAATATAAAGATGGGGAAAGCTGGTTATAAAACAGGGATATAAAATGGATGAGAAAGATATCATATCACCAATGGAGATAGTGCTCGAATTTCTCTGGGATTTTAATAAATGTTTTATATGTCTTTTAATACAATTTTTTAATAGCAGAATCGGTTTTCTTAAGTATAGATGAATAATTTGTATTTTTTTAAAGTTAGAAATGTGTGTATATGTAAAAGTTGGCTGAAAAAGCCATTGTTTAAGGTGTTATGAGTGTGAATTTGAAATAAATAATGATGTCATTTTGTAGAGATTTGAATTCTATCCATATATTGTTTAAGTGAAAATATCTCAAGTTGTTTAAAAAGATGTGTAAATTCAGAGATGAGGCACTAAAAATGAAATTTCACAATTTGGATTACATCATAGTCTCATTCAATAGAGAATTTAATTTCAAGTATTGTTGGTGCGCCACCAAGTTGACACGTAAATTTATCACTACTAGGGAATGATGGTCCTCTACAATCACTTTACTCACAAACTTGTCAACCTAACAGTGCGCTAATATGACCGTTCTCACGTCATGATACCCGCGATTCCCATCACGTTGGTACTGTATCATGGTGGGAAAACACAGATAAACAGGTGAGCCCCTGCCTTAGGACTACTCTTTCGCCCTGTCCCGACTCACTTCCATTGACTGCCGTTAGAAGGACTTACGTCAACAATTACATACTACGTTCCGAAAGAAAATCACTCGCGATACTGGGACACGTGAGAGAAACTATCATCATTCCTGCGCATTATGGAGGTTTCGTAAGACACTCGCTCTCCATCCACAACTGCTAATGACACAAAATTTTATTAACATTTAAAAGAAAACAAGCTTGCAATACGTTCAATCACACTATATAGAGAAAATCACTCAGAAAAGAACAATTTAATTCGATTTCAGTCGTAGCATCAGTTTTTAGCAATCAGACACCTCACATCTTGTCGGCTACGGCTTTGACAAACAAGGCCTCAAAGTCGAACAACTCCTCCGCGTTGTCCTCCCACGTTACATTGGTAGACGTTACTACTCGGAAATCTTTCACTCTACCACTGGTTTGGGGTTGTATGGCAGTTTCAGATACCTTCTTTTCGCTAGTTCTTAGACAACCAACTTGGTCGGTTTGGAGTAACTTTTGCCTTTCCTTCCGCTCGGCGCGAGATAGGCGCCGGCGCTTTGGGTTTTCTCGCGGTGCTGCACTGTTCGATACGATGCGTAGCTGAGGAGTTTTCGGGTCGGTTTGACTAGTACCGGTGATCACGACTTCAGGTATCGATGGAGACATGACGGCTTCTACACACTCTCAGCAGATTTTCTGAGATAGTCGAGGAGAATGATCAGATCGATAGAGGTGAAGGGGAAAGATGTTGTCCGCTTCGGCTATCTGTATGTTGACAATTTTCTTAGTTAGGGTAGCCTGAATATAGACCTTGTGTTAGGCCTCCGATTGCTCCTTGATTAGCGCATGTTGAGTGTGGCTTTCCTCAATAAGGCTATCCCGACAATGTTCTCTGCGGATTAGCTTTTTCCACACTTCTTTCATCTGAGGCGGGAGAAACCAAGTTCCCTCTAAGTGGTCTATCTTTTGTTTAAGAAGCCCTATTTGTTTCTGTATGGTCTTGATGATCTCGTTCTTGTTCGCGCAAGAGAAGCACGGTGCGAGTAGGACTTTGGTGTTTCGATTGGTTGACATTTTCCTGGAAAGAAACATTTAAGATTCATATGAGGGATATATGATAATTCAGACAAGACCCAGATCTGAGCGTTTGAACTTCTCGCTCTTCATAAACCTATACGTTCCTTATACCTCGACGGACACAACAACTCAGGGTACAGGATCCAGTACTATTGACTACTCTATGTGAGGATCCAGTACTATTCATACAACAACACACATCGACTACTAGTACTAGTCTATGTGAACATCCAGTACTATTGACTATTGATACAACCGAGTACGACCAATGCTAAAATACAACCACGATCACGATCACGATCACGATCACGATCACGACTACGACTACGACTACGACCACGACCACGACCACGACTACGACAATGACAGCGACAGCTACTACTACTACTACTACTACTACTACTACTACTACTACTACTACTAATAATAATAATAGTTTCTTAAATTTCTAATTTAATTTAATCATGTTCACATATCATCTAATAATATGGATTAAAATTCTCTATCTAATTAATGTGAGTTGATTATGAATTGTTGTTAAAATGAAAGTGACCTAAACAACCGCTAATTTAATTGAATGATAATTTACTGACAAGACAAAGAAACTATGATCGGAATTTTCTTAACCGATTGTTTGGTTTATTACCATTATTAATGAATAAATTACTCAAGCTGCTATTTTTACCGGATGATTGACTGCTAAGTAAAATCGCCTTATCAATGTATCAATATAACTGCATGTGATTGTTCAGATTACTTAGGATCACGATCAGACAAACGTTCAATTCAAACGACTGCTATGTGGTAAATTACAAAATCGGTCTGACCTCAGCTGTTAGTTCTCACGTTATTGGATAATGGAATTTTGTTTCGCGTGTTGATTTGGACCCAGCTACTCATGAAATGACTACACGGTTTATCTCTACATTAAGCCTGCTGGAATTTTATGTCTAATCTGTATTTTTAGATGGATCTCAACTATCGATTGGACTTTTCGTTCTATTGAGTTTTATCGACATTTTACAATTTTCTGTTTTACTTCCCGAGGATTTTTAATGAAGACTGAACGTTCGAAAACGACTTAGTTTACAAGATCGATGCTTACGGCTAGGACAAGACAATGACGGAAAGTCATTTCGAAAACTTTCGGTTGCACTAACACTGTCGGTTCCTAGTGGTTGCTGAAATCTATATGTCACCTCAAAAACTAAAATTGAATGTGCCGTTGTAGAATAGGTAGAAGTTTCCTTATTGTACGAGGTTCAACGTTCGAACATCATTGGAATTTATTCAGAGGATCCTCAGTCTTACGACGCCTCAATGACTGTGCTACTTGTAAGTTATTTAGATTCATTGACGTTCTCAATTCGATTTCAGATGTCATCCCGATTTACACATATGCACTTGATAAAATTTTCAATTCACTGACATCTGCCGGCTACGGATCCGTGAAAAAGCATTCACATTTCGGTCCGAATGTCCACCGAGGGCTGAAGATCGCATTTATTCACCAGGCGAGCATCCAGAAGGTACCTCGCCCTAGAGCAGGGCTTCTTAAAGTTTATTCATTCATCACCCCATTTGTGATTGTAAACCTTTTTTGCGACCCCTTATAATTTAAAATAAAAATAAATAAATTTTCATATTATATTTTAATGAAATTTAAGTACTGGAAATCACTAAATAGATCGTTAATTTTGTGACTGACTTTATATTGGTCACTACGGACAAATCCCCATTTACTCAATGAATAGGAAAACATACGACAATTATGCAATTTTATGTATTTGGATATTTTATATAAAAATTTCGCGACCCCAGTATTTCGCTAGGCGACCCCATTAGGGGTCGCGACCCATAGTTTAAGAAGTCCTGCCCTAGAGTATACGGTCCTCAGTTCTGCTATGACGATGTTATTATTTATCATCCAATTTATACATTGTGAATACTATAAAAATCTATTCATTTGCTTGTTAATTTAAATCGCGTTAATTATCAAATATCATTTAAAGAGAATATTACTAAATATTGTGATGCATGAAAAGAGATAAGGAATTTATGACCAAAATTTTAATTGTATTACTACATTAACTTAAATCGTACATTAAAATTATTCATACAAACAAAATTTTACCGAATTATCCAACTATGATTCCAATAAATTGAAGTCCTGGTGTTACTAGGTGTTCGAAACTGTGATAAGTAGTTTTAGAATGGTACTGAACGCTGAATGAGTTGTGTTGTTTGAAAATTACTCTCCTGAATGATTTTTGAAGCTACTCTATACTATGGAAGTCCTGAATAGTTTAAAAAATGAACATTGTAATATTAAAGCATCTACACCTGAATAGTTTCAAAAATGAACATTGGAAATATCGTGTCGGGTAGTTGCTTATATAGTTTTGTTTGGTAAAGTTTCTGACCAATCACAATTAGTCTAATTTATTTTAATTGATTCTTTCTCAATTTTTTGCGCTTGGATATTTTATTGGTTAATTTGGATTGTATTTTTAATTATTTTAATTTAAAATTTTCTGTTTTTTTTTAATTTTGAGTTAGATTTCCTCTTTTATCACTTTGTGGTTAATTCTATTTTTATTATTTATTTCCCTAATTTCTTGTTGATTCTTATCCTTTTTCTAACTCAATTCCTATGTTTCTGGCTTCCTATTTTGTGTGATGATTTTATTTTGTTAAATTTCTTTGATTATTATTTATTGTTATTTTAACGATCTCATTTCTTTATTTTATTCTTAATTTTTACTTTCTTTCTATTATCTAGGTATTTACACGATCCCTTCAATGTTTCTAGCTTTCCATACAGCAAATAAGAGATTTGAAGAGATTTATTATGCTCATTCAGTGTTCAGCCCAAACGTATATTGATATAAAAAGTTCTTATAAAAAATGAAAATTGATGACGTGATCTACGATTTAAACAAAATTTTAATTATTATGTAATTGAAAATTAAAACCAAATTTTTTTAAAAAGTTAGGGGGGTATACTATATATAGGTACCCCCCATTCGCCCAAAAAATGTGTGAGAGTCGAGGATTCCTGTAGGATCTGGAGTGCACATTACTATCTACTTTGGTTTTTATGTTGCGTGACCTCGTCTCGACCTAATATTCATGATTACTCTAAATTTGTTTTTATTAGTTTTAATCATTTTATTTGGGTTTCTCCGCAGGGTTAAATTCTCTATTTCATGATTCAGCCCAACAATATGAATATTTGTCTTTGTTTGTTATTAGCATGGTAAAATTCTGTTCTTTTGAATTGTATTTTGATTTATTATCAGTAAATGATTTAATTAGTATTAATTAGTATTTCTACTCTTACCTTTATACTCCAGATCGCAAAAATATTTACTTGCGTTAAAGTAAAAAGTTTGAGGAACCCTACTCTACTATTTTATCTGCTATGTTAAACTCTTGTCTAGTTCAAGCATAATGTTGGGATAAGAATCGTGCAAACCCTGAGTTAAACCCAGTAACGAAAATTAAACATGAAATAAGTAAAATGAGTACAATAAAGTAAAGATGATCTTTAGTAAGTCGAGATAAAGCCACAAAACATAGAAATCGGCTACAGCTATTTAAATTAATGAAAGAAACACCAAATAAAACATGAATAAAAAACATGACACTTTTTTTGTCAATTCAAACATTACTCAATTTTCTCTAACAAGAATTCCATTGCGATTTTTCTATACATTTCATTTCTAAATCTTTTGAAACTATTCTTTCTTTATTAATTAAACAAGATTACGAATTTCCATTTGGAAATCTTATCCCCAATAGTATTCATAATTATAATTGGGATTTATTTGACTAGGATTTGCACGACTAGGTAACAGTGGATTTATTTTATTTGTACATACATTATTGTAATTTATTATGACATTAAAATATTATGTATGCAAACGATTATCGTTCAGCTTTCTTTTCTCTATGATTTAAAAGAATTTATTTGAGCCCGTCTCCAAATTTTTTGAGTCGACGGCAAACAAATGGCACCTTATGGTTCGACGGTGGGAGGACTCGAAACAGCCGTTTCATCCATTATCATGGGAGGATTTATTATTACTGTCGCGAGCAATGATCACTTTGAAAGATCATATCAAAAGTCAAGGCATAGGATAAATTATGATTGTTCTTCAAATCTATTTTAGAATTGAGTGCATAAAAATCACTAAATATCAGCGACTTAACGAAATTTTTAACATAAGTTACGGTTTGGATGGCACGCGTTGCTAACAATTAATTTATTTTGTATTTATTAAAAAACTTGAGTTAATTTATACCTGTTTATTGAAGGGGAGAGAATAAAAATTCACATAAATGAGGTATTAAAAGAAATGTTTTATTTTGGCAATTTTATTTTATTTTCGCATTGGTAATATTTATTTTATTATAAAATTATGCCATATACATAAATAGTCAATTATAACAAAATAATAACAATTTTATTTTACAACATTAGAGAAGGACGTGTTTGTTGAAAGTAGTAATACTCCACTAAGAGGTATTTTTCGTCTAATCAGATTGATATAGTTCACTAGTTTCCACCACTCGAGAAATTCCATGAAAATAGATTAACGTAAAATAGATTCATCTAATATATACATGCCGAAATGTATGATCTATCAGTAGCCAATGAGAAACAACTTGCCATATTCATCTTTGACCGGCCATGACGCACAGCAAATCTCAATGTACGTTTATCATCGATAAATGAATTCGGCGTTTCGCATCTAATAGTATAATCTTTAAACTGATTCAATAAATGTTATCAAGATCGTTATGATTATAGTTTATTATCATCAAATTGTTGATGTTTTAAAGGTAAATTATTAAATTTTATAGTTCAGATTAAAAGGAAACCCGAATTGAATGGCGGCCAAGCAGAGAAGCAATGTCAAAGAAAGATATGATAAAAACAGAACTATAAAAGGGTACAATCAGACACGAAATGGAAAATTCGCAGACCTGAGGAAGTAGAATAAAGTGAAAAGTTATCGAAATTGAAGCTGGAAAACGGGAGAGGGGTAGACTAGGGGATGGTGAAGAAGACAGTGAGTAAGGCCTGTTAATTAATTAATTGGATAATGGGAAACCCGAGCTAATGGTAAGCCCGAGCCAATGGAGAACCCGAGCGATGAAGAAAACCCAAGCGCGACAATTTGGAAGAATTCAGAGGGCAATTATCCAAACAGCCGGATAAACGAGGGTAAACAAAAGAAGGGGAATTACGAAGATGTCAACAGAAATAGTTAATTAGAAAATGATGACTAAGGAAGTCAAAACCAATTTGGTCAAAATAGGGACAATTACAACGATTATGGGAGTATATAAGGAAACTCCAAATTCATATAACAGCCTTAGGTAGGGAAGAAGAAACGGACAATAGGAGTTCGAGGAATAAAATAAAAGAAGAAAAAGTATTATAAGAGGAATTGAAGAGTGAGAAAAGGAGTATTAAAAGAGTTTGGATCAGAGAGCCACCCCTTTGATTTCCCAAACCACTATATATTTTAATTAATTGTTCCGCTATGCTTGGTTAAATCAGTACACACACTGGCTGAGTTATTCAGTTCGTTTAAAAGGAGGAGTTTGTAAATCTTGGTGTTCAAAGAGCATTCATCACAGGGCATTTTACAAAATACAAAGATTTTCATGAAAGTGTCAAAAGTCATCAATCAAGGGCGTGGCATAAAAATGCACTGGCTTGTGCTGCAAAGTTCTTACAATTAAGGGAAAAGCAAAATACAAAAGCATCAGATCTTTTGCTGCAAGTTTTTTTGATCAGACATTTTTGATCAGCTGAGTCCACTGGTCATCGAAGCAAATGGTAGAATACGACAGAATGCCCACCAGTTATAGTGTGCTTCAAGTACAAGAAGTCTTCTTCAAATCATGTGCCGATAGAGTTTAACATAGATTCAAAGCAGTTAGTATATGAACTCCAAATTGTATTTATGATTAAATTTAGCATGTATGAATAATTATATTTTTGTTCCATTTATTTCTAATCCAGTTGTATTTTCAAAGTCACACTAGCTTATCGCAAAATCCTTAAATTACATTTCCAAAATTGAAATATAATTATTGTAATCATTATTTCAATTATGATAAAAATCGATAGCATTTACAGTATAATCATATTTATTCAGTATAAAATAAAACTTTTTAATAAATATCCAATTTGTAATGACAATGGTAGGATCTAGATTTCTCATTTTTGACGTTTACATAAATCATAACAATAACATTTTTTATTATATTTACCATATAGATAAATCAAACTCATTATGAATAATTGGTGTATTAAATGATATCTTTTGGCATAAACGTTTATTAATTTTTTATTATCATTCACAATATTTCAATAAACTATAAAAACTCAAATAAGCCATATTAAATTCCAAAAGATTTATTAAATATTAATTATAACTTTTCTTTGTTCTTTAATTGAAAAGCGATTCTGTCCAAATCTCTTCTACCTTCGCTAGTCAAAGTTCTTTTTCTAATATATGTAATAAGATTACAAAAAAAAACAAATGGTATCTTACTGATTTGATAGTTCAACCATTCCCAATTGAGTCAATGTCTTGAGGCAATTTCTAATGATACCAGTGTTTCCCTTGACCATGTGGGAAGGTCTGCAGCCATTATTTTTGTTTCGGCTGTAAATTTTAGTCAAACCGTTAATTCCAGTCGATCTGTTGTACAAATGACGGAGAATACTGGCACATCTTACAAAATACCAGTCAGAATCTTGTGGTGCTAATTCATTAGCTCTTGACAATTTTACTAAATCTACCCATTCTGGTTGTTCAATTTTGCCAGAGCTATAACAAAGTTAATACAATAAAATTAAAATTATAATTTACTTTTTCAAAAAATCGGCTAAAGCAACGGTATACTGTTGTTGAGGAATATCTTTAACACTAATAAAAAGACCTTTCTAAAAAAATGTTAACGATAATTAACAT
>CAUHTR010007246.1:288452-303437 GCA_959609185.1 Schmidtea polychroa | reverse complement strand
TTCTTCAGTCCATATAAGTTTATCTTTGTTAGACCCACATAACCTTTCTAATGGTCTTGCATACTTGGCGTAATCTTTAACAAATTTTCGATAATAATTTGTTAAGCCTAGAAAGCTTCTTAAACGTTTAATACATTTTGGTTTTTCATATTCTTGCATTGCTTTTATCTTTTCATAATCTGTCTTAATACCATTTTTATTTATAATGTGTCCCAAAAATTTTATTTCTAGTTTGTTAAAACAACATTTTTCTAAGCTTATTTTCAAACCAGCCTCTTGAATCTTTCGAAAAACTCTTTCTAGTCTTTTTTTATGTTCGATTTCATTATCTGCAAATATAAGGATATCGTCTAAATAAACAATTGCTTCTCTCCAATTAAGATCACCCAAAACTTGAGTCATTAATTTTTGAAAAGTTGCTGGAGCAGCTGCAATTCCAAAAGGCATTCGGTTAAAACAATATTGACCATCTTTTGTTGAAAATGCAGTCTTTATTTTTGATTCCTCTTCTAATTCCACTTGATAATAAGCATTACCAAGATCGATAGTGCTAAATATCTGTGCTCCATTTAGGATATCCATCATCTCTTCAATATTTGGTATTGGAAATCGAGGTCTCTCCGTAATTGCATTTAGTGCCCGAAAATCCAAACATATTCTAATATCTGATTTATTCTTTTTTAACACACATACCAATGGGCTATTCCACACCGAGTCACATTTTTTTATAATTCCTGCTTCTTCCATGTCTTTTAGCATGTCTTGTATTTTGTGAGCAATATGAATCGGCTGACGTCTAGGATTAATTATCACTGGCCTACCTCTAGTAACTATCTTATGTTTAATTAACTGTGTTTTTCCTACATCCCATTTATTTTTCATGAATATATCCAAAAATTCTTTAAGTAATTTATTAATCGTTGGGTCGATAATTCCTTTCAAATTGTTTTCCTCTAAATTCATTAATTGATTTTTTAATTTTACTTTAGTTACTGCCTGTAATTTAATATCAAAACAATTCATCATTTCTACGCCTGCAATTACGCTCGGGTTAATCTTATTTGCCACAAAGAATCTTATTACCAATTCTAATCCCGAAATTCTCACTTTTAGTAATATTGTTCCTATGATTTTAAGTGTGCTCTCGTTTGCACATGTAACCATAATATTGGATTCCCCTATTTTATCACGCATCTTTAATTTACTAACAACATCTTCGCTAATCACGTTTATTCTAGCCCCGGTATCCAAAAGACAATCAACTTTTATTTTATTTTCCAGCCAAATACCTACACTAGGTCTGCCATTCATTCTTTCGTAAACGAATTTAGGTGCAAAAGGTCTTTCTTTATTTTCATTAACTTTATTATTAATTATATCGATACTCATAATCTTATCAATTTTGTTATTAATTTCATAAAAACTATATTCAAAATAATTTTCAAAGTCAAAACATTCACAATCATTAATTTTTAAATCATCTTTAAATTCATTCATTACGGAAATCTTGAAATCACAAGCATTCAAATTCAAACATTCTGTGTCAACAATATACTTACTTAAACCAAATTTATGGCTCCTAGCAACTCCCTTGAAACTGGAGCCTCCCCTTTTAGCTGTTCGCAATCTTTTTGCATGTCATCCTGTTGAATCAGCTCTCCTTCCTCGTATTCGTAGTCGTATATCGCATTGCATTGTCTTCGATGTGGTCCTCTGTCTGAAGATTGGTTTCTGCTTTGATATTGTCCTCTGGATCCAAATTGTTTTTGGTTTCTATCATAATTTCTTCCGTTGTAATATGCTTCTGTTTTAACTGAATTTCTTCTGATGTCCCAACATTGATGCTTGAAATGACCATTTTTGGAACATTGAGAGCATTTTACGTTTGGGCATTCTGCTCGAATATGTCCTTGCTCTCCACACGCCCAACATCTCTGCAGTTTAAATCGCCTGGTCCCGTTCTTCCAGTCACTTTTATTTGGCATATTGAAGTTCGCGGCCTCATTGGTTCTAGAGTTAGAAAATATTGGCGTCTTATTCTGTTGGTACAACTGAGTTTTTCTCGGACTTTTGACTGTCTCCGCATATGATTTATTTTCATGTAGAGAAGCTAATGATTGCTCACTTGAAAGCTCTTTTTGAATTTCTTCCATTCTTGATATCACTTCCTTGGCCTTATCTACTGATTTAACTTCTCTTAATTTCAATTCTTTTTTTGTTTCCATATCTTCCATTGCATTCTGCATTAAAAATAACATTAATGCCGGTTTTGTTAATTTGTGTCGAAGAACATTGTCGACGAGCTTTTCCACTTTATTGAAAAATTCGGTGCACGAGTCATTTCCTTTTCGATATCTTAAAGCTGCGTCTAGATCCATGGCTAGATTTTTCCTTGGCTCGAACGCTTTTCTTAATCTTTCTTCATAGCCTGAATAATCGCTCTGTACTTCTTCATATTTCTGGATCAACTCTACCGACAGAAAGGCCTTGGTAAAAATTTCTTGAGTTTCTTGCGGTTGTTGAGTGAATTCGAAAAATCTCTTCAATTCCAAAATAAAAATTTCTAAATCACCATTTGGCAGCAATTGATTAGGTGGCTTGATATAGTTCTGGAGTCCTGGCGTGGTCGCCATGTTAGAAAAAGACATAGTTTCACAGAAATATTTATTCACTACAAAAATCTAAACGGAATACACAATCGTTATACTATTTATAATACATTGAATTGCGTAATCTACAAAAGGGAGAATTATTAGTTTAAGTGATACTGTTGACACAGAAGACAAACATACTTACTTAATTTAGTTATACAAGCATTCCCGCATCATTCAATAGATATAAAGGTCTAGTGACCTGGTTATGTAAGTAATTCTTTGGAAATTATTATATCATCTTACAATAATAATAATAACAATAATAATAATAACAATAATAATAAAATGTGAACTATTTACATTTCTTGATAACGATATATTTGAATCGACATATTTACAATTGTCGAAATGTGAAAATTTATTTAATCTATATTTCTACTTCTATTATCTGCTAATTTCTTAAGCTTTTCGCAAATTGAAGTGCTAAATATTTATTTATCTACAAATTTGAATTATCACAATGTATACGATCAATTAATTATATATTTACTTGAATTCCAAATAATCAATTTTATTATGATTAAAATCTTTAATTTAGTTTATACGATTTATCTTCCCACTATAAATCAAGGTGTTTTCTTTTTAACACAAATTTTAGGCAATACTTTTTTCAAATTATTTTCTGTATAGTGAATAGAAACCAATACATTAATCTATAATCTGAAAAAATAAAGATAACCAAAATGGTCAAGTTAATTGAGGTTTAAAGTGTTAACAAATAAGACTATATTAAAAAAATGCACTGACAACACTTGCTACAATTGTCAGGTGGAAATTTCTGTGTAAAACTTGTAGAGGGTTTGCTACTGGAATGTTTCCTGTGTTTGTAAGTAATTAATTTTTTTAATTCACAATTCCACTTTCAATAGTTAGGGTTGTAATATTTTATGCTTTAATATTTTTGATGTTAATATTTTATTATTTATATTTCGCATATTACACAGACCTTTTAAAGGGTTGATAAATGTTTTCCAATTTTCCTGTCCGTCTTTAGTTTATTTTAAAATATTTATTTGCTTTCACATATTAAATTTGAATTAATTTGGATGAATCTTATATTTTAATAAGGTTCAAATAAAGAATGTTCTATTTAAATTTGTTTGACTAGTGTTGATTTAAACAGAATATCTGCAAATATAAATAATAAATAAAATGACATTTAATTTTTATGGTTTTCAAATTTATTACTGATGAAATTTAAAGAAAATCGAATTATATTATCAGATCATTTTATGCACATTATTATAATTTATTCTATATTAATATTATTATTATTATTATTATTATTATTATTATTATTATTATTATTATTATTATTATTATTATTATTATTATTATTATTATTATTATTTTTATTCTTATTATTAATATTACAATAACTTATATTCTAAACAAAATTTATTTTTAATAATATTTTTGAGCACTATCACTATTCATTTTAAACATCACGAGAATTTACATCAATGGAAGACCAAAGTTTACAAAACACAGTGATTTTATTAAAAGTTAATTTCAAATTAAAGATGAATACATATAAATATTAAGAATTTAATATAGTAAATTTTCAAATTGTGGTT
This sequence comes from Schmidtea polychroa, assembly GCA_959609185.1. Taxonomy (NCBI): domain Eukaryota; kingdom Metazoa; phylum Platyhelminthes; order Tricladida; family Dugesiidae; genus Schmidtea; species Schmidtea polychroa. The sequence continues at coordinate 299,206 of CAUHTR010007246.1, read as the reverse complement.
TGATAAAATATAATCTTTATTATGAATTCATCTTTAAAATATATTTTAAACCTTGTTTTTTATTGCTTATTTTCATACATTCATTTTTGCTACAGTATGTTTTTTGAAATCATAATAAATCATGAAATTGTCACATAAAAATCCATTTTCACTTATCTTGGCACTAAATGCTGTTTAACTTATTTAATTCTAGCTTATAATTTTTCTATTATTTGTTATTCATGCTCATTACTTTTTCAATTCCTTCATCATCCAAATTTTAAGATATTACTAATAATATCTCATTTATTTTAATTCATTTGTCTTTCGTAATGATTGAATTTTTAGGCCGCCTCACCATTTTGGAAACATTTACTTTGAAACAACATTGTTTCCTTACTAATAACTCGTTTTAAATAAACACAAGATTACAATAACATGCTAACCATGGTTTATACTTTCTAAAGGAAAACAGACACCACACCGCCTCTTGAACACTACGAATTACACATTTGAATTTTTTAATCCAAGTCTTTTTTAAAATTTTAGCATTTTTGGACCTTATATGCAAAAAATTAATTTTCTTTATTGCATGTAAAAAATTTCCAAATAAATTAGAAATTTAGTGAAACAGAATTCATCAATAAAGTTTATACAATCGTTTATAGTTAACATAGAACCAAAATACAATTGTCGTATAATACTATACAAAAATAAACACCTAAGCTCCGCGTTGCTTAAGAAATACGTTTCAAAATATCTAGGCGCAAAGTAAATTATGATTTTATAAAGGAAACTTTATAAGTATTAAAGATAGGTTTCAGAAAAAATTTCAATGAAATCGATAATTTAAAGAACATTTTACCATAAAATTTTATTAATTCATATAAACAAACAAAATAGTATCCAGAAAATTCATTTATGTTTAATCTTACTTCTGAAGTGATAGTTTTTTTTTAATAATTTTTGGTAATTTTACTTGCTGATATGCTTTTTCCAGTCATGAATATATATTGTCAAAAAAATTATATATTACAACTTTATTTTGGTCTTGAGGGCGAAATTCGACTCTAGTCCACTAAATGCCAAAAACTTCTAGTTTGCAGCAATATATTCTACAGCTTGTAATAGTTGTCAAAATAGCCATATTTTTAATTATACTGTCTTCAATACTCTTCATATAGTCGTCAGTGTATCTCGATCTTCAGTAAGGTGGAGTGTTGAAAATCAATTTAGGCAAACTTCATTTTTTATGGCAAAATTGTACCTTTAGGGGGAATAAAACATTTGAGCCCGTCGCCCTCAAAGGGTTAAGATATTTCCATGTTCAATTAAAAAATATGTCATATTTATATTATTAAAGTTTGAATTTGATTTTTAAAAATGGGCACAGCGATATAACGTTTAAAAATATTTATTATTAATTTTAAGAAATGTCATTTATTATAAGAAATGTAAATTAAACAGCGATAAAAAACAACCTACCACGGAAAACTGTTCAAATGTACTAAAATAATAATTAGACAATCCCCAAAAATCCTAAACAAATTCACTTTTAAAATGAACTCTTCACGAAATAAATACTAAAGCTGAATTTTACATTCGATCCATTTAGGTTTGGATAAAAAAACACAACTTTAAAAAATTTACGACACCAAGTGAAAATTAGGGTAATTAAATTCCTAGTAACATTAGATTTAAACCGCCTGTGGAGTGAATTTAATTGTGATTCATACAGTTATTCTTTTTTTCACAACCAAAAACCTTTAGAGATATTTTTCGGAAATCCTAAGTGATTGTTTATCTTTCCTATTCTTATAAACAAGACCCTATTTGAATTAATATATTGAATCCTCACCTTGTTATCATTTAAAAATAATTTTTTATAATTTTTTTCAAACCTATTTTTTTTGGAAAAGAAAAAAATCACCAAATTGTTTTTTCATCATATTTCATAATATTAGTTATTATTCATTTATAAATCTATTTAATAATTCTCATAATTGGCGATTGGTTTATCTTTCGAATCGAATTTTACAGTGGTGAAGATTTATGAAAATTCATAATCACAAAATTTCCATTGTATTTGTTAGCGAAATCTCTGAAAATTTTCGTTAATTGATTTTATTTCAGCATCAGAGGGAAATCTGAGAAGTGGTTCAATACTCCAAATACTTATAAATTAATCGAAGACAACGATGGAATTGTTGATAATAATTTATCATTTAATTTTCCCACTGTACAATCTGATAGAAAATCAGCTAGATGGGCGTCAGCAAGACTTCCTACGCTTTCCTCATCAATTCCACAACATCCAGTTAATGCGGGTGCTTATGTAGCAATCGGTCATCATCATCCATCAAAATCAGACAGTAATAAAGACAGGAATATATCCAAAATCAATCCTAAAGAGTTATTAGAAAACCAAAAAAGAGTATGATTTATAGTTCACTTTATAATTTATTCCAAAACACCAAATCTTATACTATTAATAGCAAAATAAATTTGACTGTTTAATAATATATTAAAATATTCATTTGGGCAAAGTGTGACCATTTATCGCATATGATAATTTGACTGTAATTTTTAAAAATATATTTCATTTAGATATTGTATGATATAGTGGGGTAAATTGGATCAAAATTTTGTTAAAAATAAAATTCACAAGGAATATTTAGAATAAATATTTTTCAGATTTTCTTTGAAAACATTTCTAATTGATTTAACATTTTTTCCCTCACGAAGAGTATCAAAATATTGAATATAAATGTTTTGGAAAAAATGTTTATCTTTTAAAAGTTTTTGAAATTTACTTAAACATTATTTCTAAATATTTCTTGACAGAAAACTTTTGAATATATTTAAAAATTTTTCTTTATGGATACTATTAAAAATAGTTTTGATATAAATTAATTTTTCAAATTTTTGAGATTTTTTCATAAAAACCTTTATATTTTTATATTTCCAAAAGATTAAAAAAATTTCACCATTGGAATGTATCAAAATATTTGCATATAAATGAGTTTTTGAGAAAAATGGAAATTTTTGATATTTTGAAGAACTTTCTAAAAATTTCGAAACGATTACAAATGGAGGATATCAAAATTATTCACACTGTAAAACATTTTGAGAAAAAATCTTATAGAAATGAAAATAAACTTTAAAATTTTTTGAGATTTTGTTTCGTTGAGAGTAGTTTTGGAATGAAAAAAAAAATTCCATGCAAAAATCTGACAAAAATAACATTTTTTGAGATACATATCATATCAATAAAACAAATTTAAAAAAAATTTGACTGTACTGGTTTACCTCAAGTGCTGTATTTTTGTCACGTCACTACAAAGATTATCAATCTATTATTCCAGAATGTATGAAATTAATTGTTTTTAAAAATTTGTTTCTTTTTTCGTGTCCATCTACACAGTAATTAAAATTCACTTAAAATTATATTAATAATTTTTTAACTCTATTGTCACAAATGAAGTACTGTAAAAACTTTCTGTTTTATGCAGAAAATGAGTTGAGTTAAGATTGTAATTCTGAAAAAAAATTCTGGTTTTAATAATACTCATAACTCATAAATTTTATTTTTTAAACAGTCATATTATACTTAGAACTATGAATAATTTTTCGTTTTACTCCCTAGTCTACATAAATATTTCTAGACTTATTTCTGTATTGGTTAAGTTAATTATAGTAACTTTAAGTAGAATAAGAAATAACAATTAAGTTAAAAACAACTAAGATTAATCGGGAATACATTTTAATATTAACAGTTTGTAGACATTTCCTACTAGAAATTTATTTTAGATTGAACCAGTGGCGTAGCTAGAAATTTTGGGCCCCTATGCAATGAGTCATAGATGGGCCCCCCTATACTGCATACACAAGTGAAATAGGTGCGGAGCACCATAGCGCCGCAGGGAAAAAAATTTTGACCCCCTGTGGAAGCACAATTGAATTAGACCAGGGTTTCCCAAACTTTTCCTGCGACGGAACACTTCGTAACTCTCCAAATTTTGATGGAACACCTTGTTTATTTTGTACGGTATGAGACTTGTGGCGTAGGCCTACCCAGGATTTTTTAAGGGGGAGGGGAGAGTGTTAATTGAAAGAAGGGCTTATAGTTACAGATGAGTTTTGCGCCGCATGCAAAACATTTTTGGGGTCCTCTTGGGAAAGACGATTTAATTAAATAATTAGAGCTCAATATACAATATAACAGTATAAATCGTTATAAAATGAAAGTAATGTATCAGGGACAAATGTGTATAGCCGACAAGCGAAACAATTTTTTCGACCCCTATATGAATGGGCGATTTATTTAGATAACTAAAGTTGCTTGCTTATACAGTATATTATTAGCGAGGGAGAGGCAGAAGGGATTGCATGAATAGGTAAAATGCAGGCAAATAATGTACTTAATGCAATAAGTAAACAAAACAGTGGTTCTTTATTACATAAAACCACAAATCGATCATTTGGAGGTCCCTGTTGATTGGTGCCGACCGTGCCGCTGTTTGACATTGTTTTCTGAAGAAAATTAAGGAAACTTGGAAAAAGGGCCCCACTGTCTTGTGGGCCCCTATGCATTGCTTACTCTTGCTATATGGTAGCTACGCCACTTGATTGAACCTATATATTAATTATCTGATTTAATAATGAAATTCACCAGATGTGTTATCTATTAATATTTGCTTATTTTTGATACTTATTAATATTTATTATCATAATACATTATTTACAAAAGATGATTTATATTCAATGACTTACATTTAAAATTGAATAGAATTTAATTTGCGATCATTTAATTTCTTAAGTCGAAAGATAAAGGCATTATTGGATGCGAAATCATCATGCTGTATATTCATTTAAGAATATTAAATATCTAGTACCCAAGATTGCGACAGACTTTTCTTGATACATGGGAAGAAAAATGGAAATTTGTAAAAATAAATGGAATCATGTAAATTCTATATAATGTTAGAAAATATGTTTCTGGCTTTCTGTTTCTCGAACCATAAATTATATAAACTCGATTTTTATATATTTGTTAAATTTACTACTAAATTTAACAAAATTAGAGTTTATTGTCTGTTTGCAGAGGCTAACATAATAATTTTTTTCGCCCTAAAATATTTTATCCAATACAGATTATAAGTCAAACGTTATTGCCAAAAATATGTTTCGTAGTAACCGATAATTCATTTTATTCACCTTAGATTATATATGCAAAATATTTTTTCACAACTTTTTTGGAATTTTTTTATTACCTTTTTGTAATTAATAATTCCATTAATTAAAAATGAAAATCTTCATGAAAAGATTAAGTTAATTGATATTTACACGAAATACAGATACATGCAGCACAGTATACACAGATTTTTACTCTTCATTTAGCACCGTTAAATTTAAATGCATTTTCGTTTGGTATGAAATCATATCATGAAAGTACAGACAGAGAATTGACTGTTAATTGAATGCCTAATGGATTTGTTTATAAACACTTGATTTTGGTGTAGCTACAAGTGCACTTTCAATACCAGTTCTATTTTGTGTTTAGGTCGATCAGTTCGACAGATTCGGCCAATTTATTTATATAAGATGTCTCAGTTACATAATATCGCTTAATGCAATTTTATTATAACAATACCTGACAAATTTTTATCTAAAAGCTACTAAAACTTGAACCAGAATAACTTTTACAATTTTTGGTTGTTGACACTGAAACCTAAAAATTGAACTATCCTTCCTAGATGACCTAGATCCACCTAGATCCACCAAAGTTAGAAATATTTAAATAAGTTTTGCACTAAATCTTTAATGTTTAGGAATTTTATTTTACGACTAATTTTTTATTTTTCGTGCTTTCGAAATTTATTATTGAGTGCATTTTTAATTGATTATGACGAAAATATCAAATTAAGTATCGTTAAGTACGAATTTATACATTTTCCCTAAATGTCACTTTGTTTTGGGTGTTAGACATTTGTCACCAAATAATAAATCATATACTAAATTTGTGCACTGTAGGTGAAAAATAAATATTACTATGATACAAATACCGCTGGGCCTATTTCATGTTTATTGGACTCTGGCTTAAGTAGAGAAGAAGCTAGAATGATTAAAAACGAATCCCTCAAGAAACATTTGAATCCAAATTCTGTATCACCAAACGATCAAGTTGTTACGTCAGCAAGTAAAGGAATCATTCAAAGAGGCCATAAAGCTCTGGTGTATCAAGTAATAGTTAAAATTTCATTGTCGTCAAATCGTTTCATTGTGTCAAGGATTTATTCAAATCTGGTAATCCGTTTGATGTGACAGCAGATGAATTGGCTGCATATCATAACGAAGTTGATCGTAAAGTCCATCCTGAACGTTACAAATCCGTCGAAATTCCAATAAAAGACAAATACAAAGATGAAAATCCTGAAATAAAGATTACTATTTCTCAAAACGAATCTTCCTTTCCGTCACCAGAGAATGATGTTGACGATGCTTCATCATCTAGACGTGATACAGGTGAATATTATTTTTCAACATTAATTACTGATTTTGCCGTATTTTTTATTATTTTTAAATTTTTATACAGAGCGATTTCATTATAAGAAAGAGTGAAGGATTAAATAAATTATTTTAAAATTAAATTAATTTTTAATTTTTCAACAGTTTCGAGTTACTTTCAATTCATCAGGTAAAACAATAATAGTTTTTTTTGTTATATTTTGCCTATTGCAAACATATAAAATCGCTTAGCTTTTTTAGTTGAAATTAAATGTTGGACAAGAAGGATTTCTATATTTGATGTCACTGAATTTAGTTGGTTGCTTCGATATGTTCGAATAACTTTTGATTGACTGGTTGGGGTATGCAAAACCGGTGCAAGTGTCATGCGACACATATCTAGTGCTATATATGTTGATTTGGCACTTTTCGAATTGATTATATTATGATTGACTTGTTTAATTTTGAATTCGTCGTTTATCGTATTAAGGTTTTTTTTCTGGTACGTATTTAGACCAATATATCTCAATTATGTGGCCCCGAGTGGCGCAGGAAATTACGGGGTGATATTAAAACCTACAACAAGCTATAGGAGGACATAATACGGTAAAAATTAAAAAAATTAAAATAATTGAAAATTATAAAACAATTTCAACCCAAATTATGACAAAAATATCAATTATTAAATATATTATTTTTAAAGAATATAAATATATTAAAAATGTAATAAAAATGATATAATAATTGTTATTTAATACTACCTCCGTTCCACAATAGTTGTCATATTTGGATACTTTTGGTCTGATTATGGGAAATGTATGCTATTTGAGTAATGTTCATAAAGATCTGCTAAATTTGTACTAAAAGTGCAAATTTAAGAAAAAAATTATTTAGTTAAAAAATTAATTAAATTAATTATTACTCACAACAATGTAATTTTTTTTGTTCTACATTACTTGTCACATTTCGTCTTACGTATGAATGTGCCCTGTTTAAAATTTGTGCGCTGTTAAACGCGCATGCTCAGAAGGAACACTGAGTGTGATCTGTCAAATGTAAAGTTTTTAAACCCATTTTTACTAAAAATGGATGATAATCGAACACCCAAGGAACTCAATCAAAATCAGCGTGAGAATATTCTTCAATTTTTATTAATGCGTTACAAAGATAACTAACTCAATCATGGAGCTATAAATGAAGCAGCAGCAAACTTTAAGGTGCATCGTAAAACAATATCTCGTTTGTGGAAACTAGCACACGACTCTAAAGAAAACGGAAATGAAGTTTTCAATGTGGAATTCAGAAAGCGTGGACATTATGGACCAAGAAAGAAAGACATCTCAACAATTTGAAAAAATTAAAGATATTCCTTTAAATCAATGAAGAACACTAAGAAGCTTATCAAATGCAGTGAATGTACCAAGAACGACTTTGCATAGAATTTTAAAGAAAGGGAATGTGTTTAAGCGTGTTTCATCTTCTATTAAACCAAGCTTAACTGACTTTAACAAAATCCAAAGAGCTCAGTTTTGTTTACAACATGTTCAACCTAATGGTTTTTTTCTGGAATGATGAATTGGTTTTATATCACAAAAACATCAAAATCATTTTATGTTTCTTTAGATGAGTTAGTAGCTCACAGACAATGTAAAAGTAAAATGTTCTTCACTAAAGTAATATTTATGGCAGCGGTGACAAGACCAAGATGGGATTCATCTAAAAACGAATATTTCGATGGAAAAATTGGAATCTGGCCATTTACTTTCAAAGAAAATGCCAAAAGGAACTCTAAAAATCGTCTAAAGGGAACTCGGGTAACAAAAGTTATGGAACAGATCGGCAAAGAAGAAATTCAAAATATGATGATTAAACATGTTTTACCAGCTATATGCGAAAAATTTCCAAAAAGGGAAAAATCACGTACTGTTTACATACAGCAAGACAATGCCAAGTCTCATTTAACAAATAATGATTCTGCTTTACAAGAAGAACTTGTATAAGAAAGTTGGAGTCTGCAATTGAAACCTCAACCTCCGAATAGTCCAGACCTAAACGTTTTAGATCTCGGGATTTTTAATTCAATACAAGCATTGCAACATCAGATGGTCACTAAAAATATTGATGATTTAATTAGCAGTAGAAACAGCTTTCCAACAATTGGATCGAGACAACCTTAATAGTGTATTCTTAACACTAAAAAATGTATGGAAAATATCCTGATATCAAACGGAAACAACTTTTATAAGATTACTCATATAAATAAAGAAAAACTTCGAAAATAAAGTCGACTCCTCATAAATTTAAAATGTAATGCCGAAGCCGTGGAGAATACAAAAGTTTTTTTTAAATATTGAACTGAAATAAATGTTACTACTATAAAATTAATAAAGAACTTATTTCTGACTCGCAATTTTTTATTCACCTAATGAACAACTATTTTTAAGTGCCCATGCTTGTTAGAAAGCCTTGAGTAACCCTTTTCAGCATGCTTTTACCTTTGAAAATCGGTCTAACACAAACGAAGCTATAGTTATAAAAGTTTTATCAAATGTGACAAGTATTATGGAACAAAATTTATGCATCAAATGTGACAACTATTGTGGAACGGAGGTAGTATAATTTTATACAAATGAGCGAGAAGCTAATGACAACAAAAAATGTAGGTTTAATAAAATGTAAGCATAGTCTATCTGAATTTAGTCACATTTCCTCAGGGTTTGCATTTCCACTGAGTTCCCTCTTGTAAGGCATAAGATATATAAGCGCTATTTAGTATTTTCCAGTTCTGATGTTATTCCTTTTTAAAATTATATAAATGGGCTTTATTTCAATATAAATTTTACTGTGGAAGAAATTACTTCTTTTCTTAACGCTTAAATTATATGGTCTTCAAAGATGTTCCAATGCGACTGGTTCTTTCCATGGTAGATTTAGCACAATGTAACATTTGGTTTTTAAGGATTATGAGTGTTGGGATTCATTTGAATTTGCTGATTTTATAGCAAAACAGTTTATTGTTCCTTCTGACTTATTGGGGGTCTGTCAATGTATGTAACTAGTTTATTTACAATTGTCCCATTAAATGAAAGTATTGATCTGTGATTTGTAGAAAGATATTCTCCTGAATGATCAGACATTAGATGACATTAGTTTATCTGTATTAATTGAACAAACTTTTCATATTGAATGCTAAATTGAAAATTGAATTTTAATAAAATATTTCGGCAAATTTCAATAGGAAATTTGATCAAAGTTGCTCACTCATAAATATTTGCTGTCTTCGTTTGGATAGAATGAAAATAATAATTGATTAAAAAATTAAGTCATTATTAGTAATTCAACAAATTGCAGCAAAATATTTAATAAGTAGTAAAATATTACGTTTTGGCTTTCAATTTCAAACTATATGGTTCCAAATTTAGTTACCGCTACCATTGAATATTAGGCAAAAATTCTAATTGTTAAGTTAAATTTTATAATTTATGCATCACACAATATTGCAAAAAATTGACTTATTGTTAATTATAGTTAAAAGTTATTGTAGGAATTTTAAATCATTTACAATGATAATATCATGAAAATAACATTATGTGACAGAAATAGTGGGGCAAATGCCTTAATGATTATATTTTCCTCGTGAAGCATCAAATTCTTCCCTTCTCACAAATAATGGAGTTTTTATTTAATAATATCACAATCATCTTGATTCTTAAGTGAAACGTCATTATTTCTTTTAATCTGACTCAATTGATCTTGATAGAATTTTTTTATTATTTTTTTGTCAAAACTAGCAAGAATGGCTAAATGCAAAATATATTTAGCTATATTTCATAGGCGTGATTTTCACTTTGAACTTTTGTTAGAGAATAAGTTAATTTGATAAAGATACAAATTTCTAGAGAAAATCAATATTTTCTTTATGGAAAAATAAATAAATATTACTTTTGAACGCAATATGCGATTTGAAGAAAAGTTTGTTAATTAAGAATAATTTTAAAATGTCTCCAGCTCTAATGTCAAATTCACAGTAAAGAATTTTATTCATTTTAGCATTCTTTGTCTTTTACTATATCGGACAAATTTTTACAAAATATATATTTCTTAATTCGATTGAATCAAAAGTTATTCCCTTCCGTACTTCGAGTATAGTGTTAAAGTAAATACAACTAAATAATAAATTTAATAATGTTTTTTTTAATAATAACTTTCAATNTATGAATAAATACTCAGGATTATAGCCTAATTTTTACCTTATTATATATTATTAA